>BLKR01005390.1:0-81974 GCA_011170035.1 Teleogryllus occipitalis
AACAGTATTGCTTGTTTTGGAAGTTGTTCTCTATATATGATGTGATCCTGTTTATTTGTTCGATGGTGGAGTGCTGCTGGCGAAATCCAAACTGATGGTCGGGAACGATGTTACGGATGTGAGGTCGCAGTCTTGCTAGGAGAAGTTTCTAAAATACCTTAGATAAAACTGGAAGTAGACTTATAGGACGATATGATGACGCTTCGTGTGGGGATTTGCCTGGTTTAAGGAATAGCAGATGGAGCAGATGCAGCCTGGGAGATGCCGTGCTGCGAGTGCTACTACATACGGGGATCAGAACGGGTTTCAGGGGATTGTTTGCCTTTAGGGCAATGATAGATAATATGCAAGGAGAATAAATAAATTTAATTGCTTGATAATTGAGTACAATTGATTTTGATTCATAAAAAGCCGGAGGACCATTGATAGTTTATGACGTTAATGATTGCTCTTCTTTCTTGAAGTACACTTGGCAGCTTACTTACAGTTTGAAGCAAGGAAGGCAGCAACCCAAATCACTCGGCTGAGTGTGTCGCTGTCCGGGGTGAGGCAGGCTCCAGGCAGTTCGGTGGTGCGAACTGGCATGGGCGCGGACTCAGATGACCGGAGCTGGTGGTGGAGTTTGCCGTGAATTCGGCCAAGTGGCGGCTGCGGCTCCCGAGTGGCACGAATTTGAGGCTGGTTAGATATGGCCGTACTAATCGCCTTGATAGGCGAGGCAGGAACAGTCGACCTTGATGAGTTTTGCGAGTCAGTTTGACAAGTGCGAAGCAATGTAGTTAGCGAAGTTCTGTTTAGTCTGTTCTTCCTGTTGTCTGTTCTGGTTGTCGTTTGGTTGTTGTCTCCCTGTCTTTGAGCGAAGTCGCAGTATTTATTATTGCGGATATGATTGAGGCCGTGGGGGGGGGGAGAGTCACGTGGCTGTGACTTGGGCCTATGGTAAGGCGGGAAAGTTAGAAGTGCTCGCGATCGGCTCCCTATTCGTGATGTGTCTTCGGGTCACGTGACGTTGGCGTGACACTGAGTGTCACGTGACATTGGCGGCGATCACAAGGAAAGGCGGTGGCACGTGGGATGCCCGCGATGGCGGCCCGTTTGTGTTTGCGATTTTAACGGAATTGAGGCATCTGGCATGCAGGTGGCCAGGGAGCGGGGCGGCGTCGGCAATGCACCTAAAGCTCTTTGTCGGCGAGATTCATTGACGAGCTTATTTTTGCGAGGGAGGCCCGAAGCGATTCCCAGAAATGTTTGTACATATTCTTGGTTGCTTGTCAGGTAGCGAGCGATGGGGTGAGGGCCCCGCGTGCCGGGGTAGCCCAGCCCTAATGAGGGCTTAAACCCCAGCTGGCGACGCCCAGAAGCGGCGGTCATTGTACTGGGCGGGCGTGGGCCCGTGCGAACGGCGGTTTGCGCGGATGACGCTGTAAATTATTTTATTGCCCTTTTGTAGTAGTTTCCGAAGTGTAGAAGCGTGCCGGCATGCACGGAGAGCGACTTGTGAGGGGTTGGTGAAAGTAAGCGCTTAATAGTGGGTGGCCGCGCGGGAAAAAGCTGTTAGGGGCTGCGCCTTGGCGGCGAGACTGAAAATTTGATTGCGAGATTGAACAGCAGAATTTGGGCAACCTTCCATTGGGCGGGGTAATATCCAGTGCGAATTATCCCATTGAAGAATGCTGTGATTAGTGCAATCCCTTTGCGTGGTAGTTCTTTTATCAACTGTGCAGTGATGAGGTCATAGCCCGGTGCTTTTCTGCAAGGCAGGTCCTTATGTATTACTTTACATAATTCTTTAGTTGTAATAAACTTTATAGGAAGGGCCATTTGTGCTGGTGAATCTAGATATTCTTCGATTTCCTCTTCATCTCTCATATTCGTAGGCGGGAAGCTCTGAAAAACGTTAGCGAAATGGTGTGTGAATACTTGAATTTTTTCTGCAGCACTTCTGGCCCATTTGCTATTTTTGTCTCGAATTGGGGGTTCAGGTTTGATTGGGTGCTTTAAGTATTTTGTGGCTTTAAATAGGGAGTAATCTATAGCTTCTGTCGGGGAAAGGCTGGAGATGTAATTTTGAAACTTGTTATTTCTGAAGTTCTTTAGTAGCCTGCTGAGTTGTCTAGTGGCTCTATTATAGTTGGTTTTATCTCCTGGTAGTCTTGAAGTTTGCCATATTCTTCTTAACCTTCTTTTCTCAGTGACTTTGTTGATGACTTCCGCAGGCCACGTCGTGCAATTTTTAACGGAAGTTTGTTGAGATGTTGCATGCCATGCTGCAGTTTGTATGCTTTGCGTGACATACTCAGTTGCTTCATCAATGTCATCAGCAGATTTTAATGGCATTCAAATTTGGGCGTTGTGGGAGATCCAGTTTCGGTACACGTTCCAATTGGTATTTCTATTTACAAGTATGACGGGAGCGGGTCGTAGTAATATTGTATTACTAATAGTGACAATAACAAGAGTATGGTCAGATGATAGTTCATGGGATGCTTCTATGGAGTAGTAACCAGATGATATACCTTTGGCGACGAAAAAATCTAGTAAGTCTGGAATTTTGTTTGGATCTGTAGGCCAATACGTTGGTTCTCCTGTAGAGATGGTTTCAAGCTGAAGTGATGTTACTGCTTTCTGGAGTTCTCGTCCTCTCGTAGTGATGAGCCTTGATCCCCACTGTGTATGCTTTGCATTAAAGTCTCCTCCTGCTATAAATCTTGAGCCTAAGTTGTTAAAGTAGGTTTCAAAGCGTGCTTTATTAATATTGAATCTTGGTGGACAATAGAGAGCACTTACTGTAAGAGGCCCACGCCAGTCAGTGATTGTTATAGTAGTAGCTTGCAGATCGATGTCTTGAAACTCTTTTCTTCATGATGTTTTATATTTTTTCTAACGAGGATAGCAGTGCTTCCGTGTGCATGACTGTCAGGGTGTTTGGTATCATATATTATATAGTTTTTTAATTTGAAGTAATTCTTGACTGTAAAATGTGTTTCTGATATTAGTATGATGTCAATTTTATTCTGCGAAAGAAATATTTCGAGTTCTTGGCGATGTTGCACCAAGCCGTTGGCATTCCATGCTGCAATTCGAAAAAAATTACACATTGGATAATTTAGTCACTAATGTTGATACTAGATTTAGGAGAGCATTTATTTGCTGGCTTTGTTGTAGCAGAACATTTTCAAATCTTTCAAATGAGTGCTGGATAATGCTCAGAATAGAGTGGTTCTCATCAAGATATTGAGGTTCTGTGCGCTTTGACCGAGCAATATCGGCCCACGTTCTTTCGTTAGCTTGTGAACATCTTTTGTTTACTTCATGATAAATATTTTCACTATCGTTATTTTGTGCCTGCATTGTCATATCTTTTTGAAAATCACTTCTTTGTTTATTAAGTTTATAATAGTGTAACGTATTGTAGGACTACAGTTAGCAACCGCCACAAAGGGCGGCGGCAGAGGATTAGACGCCAGGGGCCAGGCAGGATGTGACACGCCGAGGTATTCTGGGAAATCCTAAGAGCTAGGGAAAGGGATGCCCAAAGTACGGGACAGCGCATTTTTGCCGCGTGCCGCGTGTCAAATTCTTGAAATCCAGGGAAAGGGATGTCCAAAAATGCCTGGCAAAGCGGTCCGTGTGGGCCGTGTGCAAAACCCAGTGACGTTTCAGGTCACGTGGGTGGGGGCTATATAAGAACCAACGCAGAGCGCAGGGGTGGGGTTTGTTGAGCTGAGAGGGAACCCTCGTGCGAACGCACAAAAACTTGCGCCCAGGGCGGTGCGGAGCCGAGCTAGGCTCGTGCGGCAAACCATGTGTTGGGACGCCGTTGTGGACTATATCCACGGGTGACAGAGGTCGCCGGAGCTGTCTGCTGTGTGCGGGAGGCTCGCTGAGGAGTGGCGCGGGCCACGAGTCAGTTATTCATTTTTAAGGATCGCTCCTGCGATCAGGAAAGTAAAGATCTACCAGAGCTGTAACTTAAAGTAGTACTGTACATATTGTGAATAAACCTGTACATATTTATCACTGAAGCTCGTGTCTGTGATTATTGTGTATTCCCACGACGTCACAGACGGGTAGACATAATTGGTGGCAGCGGTTAAACGAATTCCACGGGGAATATCACCCACCAAATAGTATAATTGGTGGCAGCGGTTAAACGAATTCCACGGGGAATATCACCCACCAAATAGTATAATTGGTGGCAGCGGTTATAACGAATTCCACGGGGAATATCATTCACCAAATAGTATAATTGGTGGATGCGGTTATAAGAATTCCACGGGGAAGTGTTGCTCAATTGTGATAATAGCAGCAGTTAAAACATTCACGCCGGAACGGCACGGCATTGTTGCACCATACTCATACGTGGTCGCAATATTACGAACAGTGGGTGGGCCAGTGCGTGGGTGTGTCGACGGGAAGACATAATTACGACGCACGGGAGCAGAGAGGGTCCGCTCCGAGCCAGACGCCCACGTCTTCACGGCAACGCCGGAAGGAAGGAAGGAAGGAAGGACGGAGAAGGAAGGACGTCTCAAAGCCAACCGGCTTTGATAAAATCAAGAAGTCAGCAAGGATCTGGTGTAAGTATAGCTATCTGCATTGTAAGGTTCGGTTCAGGTTTCAGTTATGGCTTACTTACCGAGATTCGGGAAAGATTGTGTAGTGCACGTGGCACAGGAATTAGGACTCCAAATTACAGGTGGAGAAACTTTGGTAGTGCTAAAAAAATTGATAGAGGAGCATTCCGATTACGAGGAGGAATTTGTGAAAGGGATAGCTCAGGCATATAAGGATGAACGTGAACGAGAAAAGGCCGAACGCGAATTAGAGAAGGAACGCGCCTATAAGGATCAAAAAGCCGAACGCGAAGCAGAGAAGGAACGTGCATTTCAGTTAGAAAAACTGAGAATAGAACAGGGCCAACTGGCGGGTAGAGCTAGTCCGCAGTCCGAAGTAAATAGCAAAATGCACATTCGATTAAATCAAGTTATGAGCCGATTCAAAGGGGAGGACGACGACATAACAGCATTTTTAAGTGTTTTTGAGAGTCAGGCGGAACAATTAGAAATTCCAGAAGAAGAGTGGGTGGCAAATCTTATGGGACTGCTCCCACACCAAATCAATGCATCGCTAACTTTAGAAGGGCAAGGTAGTAGAACAGAATATGCCGATTTAAAGAATAGGTTATTAGAAATGTATCGATTCAATGCCGAGAAGTTTCGACAATTGTTCGCGAAACATGTAAAAGCCGCGAATACTACCTGGAACGTATACGCGAGAGAGCTGAAAAATTATTGCAAAGAATGGGTAGCAGGACTAGATATTCATACGTTCAAGGACTTAATGAATCTAATTGTAACCGATCAATTGAAGCGTCGTGTGCCTATTGATATTAAAGAGCATTTTATTGATGAGTGGGGGGAATTTAAGATGCCGTTAGAACTAGCTCGTAAACTAGACAACTATGAAAACAATAGGGCAGGCTGGAAACGGTCTTCGTTCAAGCCCTATAGGAAATCGGAAGCCGTAGGGGAACAAGTTGCAAGCACGAGCAAGACGATGCCGATAGTACCGGAATTTCAGGGGAAATCGAGCGGTAAGAAAACCGATGTGAGGGCAGCATACGAGAAGCCAGACAAGCGGAAATGCTACGGGTGTGGTGCCACAGACCACATGGTCCGTGAATGCCCGCAGCGCCGCGTGGCCGAAAAAATGAATCATGTGGCAGACAAAACAGCTACGGAATTGTTTTCACCGTACGTGTTCTTTGGAAAAATTAATAAAATTCCCGGGCGATTTTTGCGCGACTGTGGTGCCAGTTTCGATCTTGTCCATGAGAAATTTATTAGCGACGAGAATTTAACGGGAGAAAGCGTGTGGATTTTGCAACCGCGTGATGCCTCACCACGAAATCTCCCGGTGGCAGAAGTCACTATTGAAGGGCCATTCGGGAAAGTAGTAACTAAAGCCGCAGTTGTGCCTCGGGAATGCGACCGCGGATATTACTTATTAAGTAATAGAACAGCTGCTCTGTTGGAAGAAGTAAAGGCAGGATTTATTGAGCCACAATTAGTTGCAGCCGTAACGACGCGGGCAAAAGCCGCTGAAACGTCGCGGGTGACTCAAGAGTCGGGGCCGGCTGATCGACAGGCAGGCGAGTTTGACGCGGACGAGCAGGTAGAAAACCTTGAACAATTGAGGCAGGAGGGAGCCGTTAGTGAAAGGGACGCCAGTGCAAGTGTACTAACGCCCGAAGTGAATGAACTCATAAATGTTACCCAGACTGAGTTCGCAGCTTCACAACAAAGTGACCCGGAAATCAAACCATTATACGACGCGAATAAGCAACGTACCGAATATCTGAATTATGTAGCAGATCGCAGCTCAAACTTTGAAGTTGAGGAAGACGAGCTGGATAAGTACGCTATTAACCTTGATAGTGTCGACTTCGATGCGGAAGCTATGCTCGAAGGAACAGAAGTCGAAGGCGAGTTCCGCGACAAACTGCTCAAATTAATTGTAAAGTACAAGCATATATTTTCAGACAGACCAGGGTTGACGGATGTCGTCACCATGGACATTGAATTGACGGACGAGTCGAAAAAGATAAGAAGTGCGCCTTATCGAATGTCGCCGCGTCAATCAAAAAATTTTGCAGGAAGAAATCGCGAAGATGTTACGGGATAACATAATCGAAATAGGCGACTCTGATTATGCTTCCCCTATGATTCTTGTAGAGGCGCCGGGACGAAAACCAAGACCGTGCGTAAATTATCGCAAGCTAAACCAAATTATAAAATCAGAATATTTTCCGTTGCCGAACATGGAGGAGAGGATAGAAGCAGTAGCGGCAGCTAAGATTATTACTACATTGGATTTAGCAAAATTTTATCATCAGATACCGCTCTCTCCGAGAGCGCAAAGATATGCGGCTTTCTGTACAAGCTTTGGCACGTATAGGCCATTAAGATTGCCCTTCGGGCTAAAAAATGCACCTTTTCAGTGTAGTAGGATGATGGCAGCTTTATTAGCAGGATGTGCAGAATTTGCAGTCCCATACTTGGATGACATCGCCATTTATGGCGACACATGGCAAGAACACCTTAGACATTTAGAGCAGGTGTTTCTAATATTAGAGAAAGCGAAGTTGCATGTGCAGCCAAGCAAGTGTAAATACGCGCGTAAGAATGTGCAATACCTAGGCTACATGGTTGGTAGTGGCATGATGCGGCGGGTAGAGGCCAAAGTAAAAACTATTAAAGAGCACCCCGTACCTCAAACGAAAAAGCAAGTGCGTGCTTTTCTCGGATTAACGGGTTACTACAGGAAATTTATTCCCGATTATGCGGGTATATCAGCGCCATTAACGGACTTATTGCGGGGTCGCGAACGGCAAGGCAGGGTAACGTGGACGCCAGCATGCGAGATGGCATTCGAGAAACTGAGGAACGCTCTCTGTCACGAACCCGTCCTTCACGCGCCAGATTTTAATAAGGATTTTATAGTGCAGTGTGATGCGTCAAAAAGAGGTATTGGCATCATTCTGGCACAGTATAATGATAGAGGAGAAGAAAAACCGGTGTTATACTTAAGTCGTAAATTCACAGATTCGGAATTATTACGATGTACAACAGAACAGGAGTGCACAGCCATAATATGGGCATTGCAGAAATTAAAGTACTATTTGGATGGAAATGCAAAAATTAAAGTGGAAACAGACCACAACCCATTAGTATGGCTAAATAATTGTTCAAGTAAGAACCCGAGATTGATGCGTTGGTCATTAATGATCCAAGCATACAATTTAGAAATTATTCATAAAAGGGGTAAGGATCACGTAAATGCTGATGCCTTAAGCCGTATGTTTTACTGATACATGGAACCTGAACTGAACTGGGAATGCGGAGGGCTACGCTGAACCGAATCACTTGATTGCATTGTATAAAATCAAGACAAGAGAAGAATCACTGTATATATGTAACAAATTGTTGAAAGTGTATTGTTTGTGTATTCTGTTTGTTTCATGTGTGTCTTATGTATGTGCAATTATGGGTACAAAGTGAAGCTCTGAAGACATTGTTGGTTCTGGGGTATCAGGGAAAGTATCACATCATTTGATTGTGAATACTACGGAGGTAATTGCAGCAGACTGTATGTAATTTAAGATTGTAGAAAATTGTATATATTAGAATGAAAGGAGGTACGTGAAGTAGGTTAGTTATTTATATTAGCTAGATTTTGATTAAAAAAAATATGTTGTAAATATAGAGTAGGTTAGAGAAATCAATAGTGTGAGCCCAATGGCCAGGTAAATGGTATAATCATATCCAGATCCACAAATCTAGTTGCGGGACGAATTTTTTATTGTGGTTATATCCTGCATAAAAAATTCAAAATAGGGTATGGAGAAGTATGTAACGTATTGTAGGACTACAGTTAGCAACCGCCACAAAGGGCGGCGGCAGAGGATTAGACGCCAGGGGCGAGGCAGGATGTGACACGCCGAGGTATTCTGGGAAATCCTAAGAGCTAGGGAAAGGGATGCCCAAAGTACGGGACAGCGCATTTTTGCCGCGTGCCGCGTGTCAAATTCTTGGAATCCAGGGAAATGGATGTCCAAAAATGCCTGGCAAAGCGGTCCGTGTGGGCCGTGTGCAAAACCCAGTGACGTTTCAGGTCACGTGGGTGGGGGCTATATAAGAACAAACGCAGAGCGCGGGGGTGGGGTTTGTTGAGCTGAGAGGGAACCCTCGTGCGAACGCACAAAAACTTGCGCCCAGGGCGGTGCGGAGCCGAGCTAGGCTCGTGCGGCAAACCATGTGTTGGGACGCCGTTGTGGACTATATCCACGGGTGACAAGAGGTCGCCGGAGCTGTCTGCTGTGTGCGGGAGGCTCGCTGAGGAGTGGCGCGGGCCACGAGTCAGTTATTCATTTTTAAGGATCGCTCCTGCGATCAGGAAAGTAAAGATCTACCAGAGCTGAGTAACTTAAAGTATTACTGTACATATTGTGAATAAACCTGTACATATTTATCATTGAAGCTCGTGTCTGTGATTATTGTGTATTCCCACGACGTCACACTATTAATTGTTTCTGATAGAATTTCAGAGTTGTTTTGAAAATAAGTGATCAAACATGGTGCTATTTCTTGTGATCCCCTACTGGCTAAGTCCTCTGCCGAGACTTGCATTGAATCATTTGCGTCACGTTCTCCGAGGTTGTAAATACACAGTTGCTTGGAGTAGAAATCCACTTTTATGTATATGGAGGTGTTGGAAGTGCCTGCTGCATATCAAATGATATTTTCTATGTATTTGAGTCATTCGACACAGCTAGAAAATCATTTGCCATCGTAGTTTGAGCTGCTTTGGATCTTCGTAAATTCAGTTCTTCGTCTTGCTTTTCTTTGTTTTTGTTTCTTCGTCACATATATTCTTCATATCTATAGCAAGCTTGTCGCATGTTTTGCACCTGGCCAATTTTGTATGGCCAAAGTGAAGATTAAATTCTATGACAAATACTTTTTCTGAAGATTCTGAATGTTTATGGTCGAACCGTTGAAAATAAATTGTAATAAACTCTTAACTTACCAGTTATTTCCACCCGAATCTTCAAGTAACTTCTTTTCCGGCGCGGATCGTTTGAAAATAAAAAAAAATTAATAAACTCGTAACTTACCAGTGATATTTCCAATAGAATCTTCAAATATCCTCTTCTTTGTACCTCTATCGCCCATTATCACAAATGAACACAATGCTTTTCACCAACCTTTAACAAAGAACTCGCTGCGAGAAGTAAAACACATATCAGGTTCTTGCATACGCGAAGGCAAAAGCTTTGTTCCCGCCCAATGACATTTTTATCTGGTGAGAGATTTGTGAACTACTTAGAGCTTTAATTTTTTGTGGGAAAATAGAGGGACACATGTTAGGTTTTTGAATGGCAAAAATTAATTTTTAAAAAAAAATGTAACGTATCAGGTTCTTGCATGCACCCATTGAATTGTTTCTGCTGTTGTTGTAATAGATGTATTTGTACTGCTGGGGAATCGTAATGAGCACTGTTAGTCGCATATGGCGTCTCTTTTGCTTTCACAAACGCACTTCATGGGTTAAGTACGTTCGTTCATTTTAACCCCTCACAGTCACTGGTTGCTAATGAACTTACTATTGAAAATATTTAAATATAATGTTGCACATATAAACTGTTAAACTGGGGCAATATTCTGTTTATAATATTTACAATGAAATTTTTGTGCGACACTAGTTTCAATATAGACACAATCACACTCAGTCTAGGCACGTTCAGGGTGAGAGACCTGTGGTTCCCTTTGTGAACGGCGCGGTTTCTCAGAGTGAACAGAAAGATCTAGTTAAATCTCTTGGGGTTCAATCACCATTGGTTGAGCTTCACTCTTAAAAACACTTGCTCTACCTTCTTTCGGAAGATATTTTTGCATAGAAGTTTGATCCATGTTTTAAAGCTGGATTGGTAACCGTCATCACAGTGTGTGTAATAGACGTTTATTAGTTTTTGCGCTCATGCTGCAATGGGTGCTGTCAATAATGGCACATTTTCCTTTAAATTCTTGCAAAAAGGACATTCTTGCCATAAATGGAACTGTTATTCAGTTTGGATTGTTGTGGTTTTATGAAAGTTCTTGTAAGGCATTCTTTATAAACACTATTGGTTGTTTCGAGCCCGTAAAATTATTTTTTGCCGTGTCTCCAAGACAGTCTAAGTTCATTCTTCAATGTTGTATTTTCTTTTAAATGAAACAAAACTATAATTAGTCTCTTAATAATTAATGTCTTCAAACAGAAATTAAAGTTATAAATGCCCCGAAAAGGAGTGAAGCAAAAAGCCCGCTGAAACGTTTCATTATTGGTGCCAACACTCATTAAAAAACTGTTCTAACTTAGTACGTTAGTTTTTAAACAAGCTACAATACCACTCAAATTTTAACACTCAAATATAAATCGCTGCATTTTTCTTTCATATTACATTTAAATCGTATTTTAAAGAGAGAAAACGTAATTCAGCTAATTTCAATAAAGGATATTATATATTGACGCTTTAAGAATTATATGATACAGTAACTTAATTTTACCGGAAGCATTAGTAATTTTCGCAATAGCCACACAAACAGAATATTTAAAACGGTAACCGAAGATGAAGCATTGGTTTTGAGCAGTAACGTTAATTTCACAAACATTATACCCATATGGTGTTATCCAATTTACCAACACATTTTCACACTACTCAAAACGTCTCATACTCGTATTTTCGAAAAATTTAACATGACCTTGTTTCAAGATCTTTCTTAACGGAACTGATTTTATAAAGGAAAGAATCTTTATCTCAATATTATAGTAGTAAAGTAGTAGTGCTACAGTATGGCCCAGACTGTCTCGTAGTAAAGTGTTCTGATTTCTTTGGTGTGGACTGGCTTGAAGGTCTTGCTCCATTCTCTAGCCAGCTGCCATCTATCGCCACCCAAAGTATATTTTTTTTTTTAATTTTTCAACTTTTCGATTTCCAAACTGTAGAACTGAAATGCCACTTGAAGCATATTAAATAAGAGTAAAACCTAGTCCTAAATGGCAATTTTCACTGAAAAATTTAGAGCAGTTTTTAAGAAAATGGACTTAAAGCGTTACTGTAAATAGGAAATTTCAAGCTCTTTTTCACAGGAATCTGTTGTTCTCAAAAAACTTCATTTGAAGTCATTTAAGGCACTTTTACTTACAAATGCAAATATGTATAGAATTAGATGGAAATGTGCATATTAAGGGCGTGAGCCACATTTTTGAAAAATTACACGCAAGCTTCAACTAGATCCAGATGGACAGGGGTTTGGAAAAAACGCTACGTACTGTTTAGGCGCAAGTAGTGTTCACAGGCGGACGGACGGACAGACGTAAAACATAGGCAGACAGATGGACGGACGGACGTTTTGCGTTCAATTGTTTTTTCGGCATTAAGGACTCAGAAAACAGGGATTCTGCCTACACCACTTGTTAGAGATTTTTTTCTTAATTTAGCGATGGGTTTATCCATTTTTTCGTTGTCTGGGCTGGGAAATGAATTTTTTTGTGCCGAAAATCCGTCGTTTTTTCGCGCAGCATTACATGAACATCTCTATACTACGTATATTACTCCGTACGTGTACAAGAAAGTAAAAACGCCGAAAAAAATTTAAATTTTTAAATTTTGGGATTTCAACAAAAATGAGATATGCACCATTCTCTTAAGCGTCCGTTACGTTATCTGACAAAACGGTTTAATCAAAAAATTCGGGGACATGTTTTGAAAATTTTGAACATGTCCGAGACGCTTTATGAAACGTACCCCCCAAAATTAAAATATCGGTTTCAAATTCCAGGGGCTGGGCAATTTTGGAGAAAATCGGATGAACAGTTTAGGCGACGGCTGTCCAACTTGGAAGGCCTCAAGGGCCACAGCTAAAACCTTTAATATGGTTGGACATATACTCGGACGATCCGCACTTCCCTTCCCCGCGATGTTGATCTCAGCAGTTTGCTTGGCTGCTCTGAAATGGCGTGTGTGTGTGTGTGTGTGTGTGTGTGTGTGTGTGTGTGTGTGTGTGTGTGTGTGTGTGGAGGATGAGTTGTTTTTGTGAAAAAAAAAATCGCTCTGTTCCCCGCAGTATTAGAATACGTTTCCTATTCTGCGAAAGCAGTACCGAGAAAGTAAAATAGCGACTTTACACATCTCCGAGCAAGCATCTTCCTCCTACAAGAACATCTCTGTGAAGCTGTTCGTCATATACGATTTTCTTACTTCTTTTTCTTATATCAATAATTAAAATTTACTCAAGATGCTAATTCAAGATTGCTTCTTACCTACTGAAGAACAATATTGTATTAATGTTTCTGAAAAATCTTGTAGTCTTTTTTATCATTTTAGTTGCTTTAGTTCTATTTATTTTAGAATTCGATATCTGCAAATAGAAAAGACATTGAACACTTGTACACTTGAATGGTGTATTCATTAAATATTCAAATTAACACACTAATAACGCTAATTTAACTACTAATACAGCTATTAGTAATATGTCAATAAGCATATAATCAAAGTTCAGAACAACTTAGAATTCTTCGCAAACAAATAGACATTTTACAAATTAAATTGGCTTTATGTAAACATGAAAAGCAAAAAATGTGAGAATGGAATCAATGATACTGGTCTATCATTTAGGTAATAACTATTAACATGGGAAATATACGTACCAATCCCAACCTTCTCAAGAGGCAGTAACAGAAACTCTGCAACGAGAAAAGCAATAATTCTAGAACAACGTCCTAATCATCAACAGTAAGTTATCTACAAACAATAAAACCTGCTTAAAGGGGAAGATCCAGCTTACAGCAGATACATTTTTATTATTTTTACACTTTTTTCTCCGTTAAAATCATACTCCACAGCAATGAAAATGAACTTACACACACAGAAATATCTTTCTTTTTGCAAGGAAAAATTTGCTTTTAACTTTAAAAACATATTTGGATTTTTTAAAAAAAATCAAAATTCAACTATTTTTTCATGCACTGACTTAGTGTTTCCCTGATAACTCAAATAATTTTGAAGCTTTTTACAAATTTCTTCTTTTAATTTGTTGGCAATACTCACAGGTGTCTCATGCCCTGCCATTTAGATACCTGGAAACATAGTACGAATAATAAATTTGAATCCAAAATTAATATATTGATTATAAACATTTTTTTCAGATTTATAATTTTTTATGACAAAAAACTATTGATCTAAGGTGTATTATT
This sequence comes from Teleogryllus occipitalis, assembly GCA_011170035.1. Taxonomy (NCBI): domain Eukaryota; kingdom Metazoa; phylum Arthropoda; class Insecta; order Orthoptera; family Gryllidae; genus Teleogryllus; species Teleogryllus occipitalis. Next base: position 13,801 of record BLKR01005390.1, read on the forward strand.
TCGCATGGTTTTGTAGATAATACTCAGTTGAATGCAACCTGAAAGTTTCATGGCTTTAAAATGATTATTTTTAGAGTTATAAGGGAAACGGATCTTAAAAACGGTAATTCTAGAAAACAAGAAACGAAGTTAAGAGTCATGAGATTTGCTTCCCTTTGTACTATAATAGATGCATGATGCAGCGACACACCTTTTAAATTATAACACGAAAACTATTGCAGATATCGAAATATGTTTTTCACCAAAATATTCCTGTGTAATTAATGCATAGGAAAAATATTTTCAAAACTCGAATTTTTTAAGGTTTTAAGATGTATCTTCCCCCTTAAGACGAAACCTGACGAAAGTTAAGTTGCTTAAGTTGGCCAAAGATTCCCTAACAGCTGGTATCAGAGAAAAACCTCGTTCACTCTGTCTCAGGGCAATATAACATGTGCAATATAACTCCAAGCACAATGCCGGAAATTTAAAAATAAATTTACTTCTTAGAAAGTAATAATCACTTTACGTTCTCTGAAAACCATTCCGTTTCCGCGTTAGGCAGGTTTACGGCTTATAGAGGTCATTTTCATGAAGAAATTCGTTCTGTTCTGAGACTTCTTTTTTCCTCTCCTCCTGACCTCTCGACCTCGCCCCGTGCCACGCGGCAACGTCCGCCGCCAACGAGGCCTGGGTGGATTGGGAAGTGCATTCAACTGATAAGGAACAGCATAAGAACCTCCTTCACGAGAAAACACGTAGATGTGCGAACTTTCATAAAGATAGGTCAATGAGTCGGCGTTCATCCATCTTGAACATATCAACATCGTACATTTATGGTCATTCAAATATTACATGTATTGTTACTAAAAATTCCAGGCAAGAGGAAACTACATTCTTCACGGAAATTTTAAGCAAAACCATTGTATTATGAGACTTTATGTGTTAAATTAATTGTATATGAATAGAAACAATGACCTTTACATAATTCTTCTTCCATCATTATTTCATTTGTTAGTTTTTACTTTCTCGTATACGTACGTATATACGGAGTAATATACGGAGTAATATACGTAGTATAGAGAAAGTTATGTAATACTGCGCGAAAAAACGACGGATTTTTGACGGAACAAATTCATTGCCGGTCTCTGGTGGCAAAAAAGTGCATGAAACCAGTTGCTAAATTAAGAGAAAAATTCCTCTAACACGTGGTGTAGCAAGAATCCCTGTTTTGTGGGTCCTTGATGCCGAAAAACTATTTGGAAGCAAAGCGTCCGTCCGTCTGTTCGTCTGAACATCCATTTGCGGACAATACTAGCACCTAAACCACAGACATGATCTTTCCCAAATTGATGAAGCGTATGTCAATCTGGCTCTAGTTGAAGCTTTGAAATTTTGAAAAACATTCCTTAGAATTTGGGGGTACTTTACATGACATCCCCCGGACATTTTCAAAATTTTCTCAGAAACGGTTCCATCTTTTTTTTTAATGTCCTGTACGATAAGAGCAAAATACATTTATAAAGGTGGCATAGGTCATAATTTCACCGTTAACACTGAATGTTCGAAAATTGCAAAACTGAATTTTTTCCGGCGTATTTCTACAACTACAAAATTGAAGACATGGATTTTTCCTTCAAACGGAATTTGTTGTACATAAATAGATCTTTCAATTAGGTCATGTAGATTTTTTGGAAATTTTAGTTGTTTTCGTGCAATAGTGCGTGCAATATTTGCAATTTAAAAAATAACAAAAGCAAGATTTTCTCAAAACTGCTCCAAATTTTTTCTTTAAATTTTTATTAAGGTTAGTGTCAAACGTACACTATGCCGTGACAGAAACGCCATATTGTTGTATTCTTTTGTTTTTCCCAAAATTTCAAAAATGATTTTTTTGACTTGTCTTTCACGTCTGTAAAATTTACATTAAAGGCGATTTATTCACAATATTATATTTATGAGCACTTATGCTTTAAATAATGTCAAATAAAGTTTCTCAAAAACTCAACACTTTTCTTTAAAAATGAGCACAAAATTCCGCATTTTCAGAAACGCCATTTTCTCAAAAATCTCATTTACCAAGTTACTTACTATTAAGACCTTTAATTGCAGAATTAATAATAAATCTAATGTTTTTCCTTGACTTATATTTTTTCATTTAGGTTAATGAGGCGTCTCCTGTAGTCAAACTAAATTTGAAAGTACTATCATCGTTGTTAGAACCTTCTACATGAGTACCATCAGAGTTTTGCGAACATTTGATCATGATCATCATTACGTCGCAATATATTTATCTATCTCCCTCACCTTAAATTCGTCCGTTTCTTCCAACTGTTTGTTCTTGAGATCTGAAAAATAAATTGCAAGATAATTACTTAACGAAATTAATATTCTTTATTTAATAATTGTTGTAATAGTGTTTCTTGCGTAGGCGTATGGAAAAGTATTGCAACACCGCAAGGGCCCGAGCAATCAAGTAGGCGACAAGGGACGTCGGAGATGGGGGTCGTAGAAGCCGTAATTAACATTTCACGGATGAGTGACGCCCGGTGACGTAATGGCAGCGAGATGAAACAGCCCGGAGGCGGCATCTACCCCGCGTGCTGCCCAAGGCGACAGGGTCTAGTCTCGTCGCACTCGTTCGTCCTTTAAACAGTTGGACCAGTTTGAGCAGGGACGGATTGTCGACGAAGGAATTGCGTGGTCATCAATGTTGTGGGTTTGTAGGGAGTGGATGTTTTTTATCATTTTACGTAACTGTTAGTCGGCTGGGATGGAGACTGAGGGGTTGGGGAAATGACCCAAGAGCGCGGTCGGTAAGGTTGTATGTTTGTAAGTGATGAATGTTCGTTATCCTACTCGATTTTACCGCCAGATGTGGCATGATCGCCACTGTATTAATCTGTGCTGCATATCAAGCGACATCTAGAGATCTGACCGAGAAAGACGCGCAGAATCGTGCCATATTACATCGTGAAGTTAAGACCCTCATGGGCCTCGTTACGATAAACCAAGTATAATTCTCGGCCTTGCTGATAACTTTGTATCCAGGGTTGGGCAAAATACTTTAAATTTAGCATTTAAATACTTCGCCAAAATATTTCGTAAATAAGTATTTAAATAAATACTCAAAATACATTAGGTTTATACATATAGTAGCTAAATACATACGTATTTAAAATACTTCAAATACACAAAATACAGTAAATAAATAATTGTTTATTATTACATTTTTATTGGATCAATTTATTGTATTTATCTATTACAATAAATTACTAATTGTCAATCATACATTTCTGAACAATAAGTTAGAATTATAACTCAAAGAAGCGAAATTTCCTTTTAAAGTGACCAGTTTTTCAAACAAATCATCAGGCAATAAACCCCTATTTGGCGAATGTATGAAACACGCAAAGGAAATCGGTCGTTCAACTGGCGCGGATGAACGTAGTGTTCTAAGTAGAGCTCGGACATGTAGGCACTAAAGAGGTCGAAAATAGGCAGGCAAATAAGCTTTATAGTTGACAATAGGTAGGCACATAGGAAGTAAGAACTTTAAAATGGGCATTACGGATGAACAATATTAAAATTTTTTGTGTAAACGAATTATTACGTATACGTACAATACGCCTAAATGATGAACCCAATTCTTTGAAAACAAATCAAATTTCTTCGATTGTCAAAACATATTGCGGAGTTAGGTAATATTTCCTAAGAGTTGAATCATGTGGAATTTAATATTTTGTATACATTTGTCGGATTTCCAAGTTTTGAAAATGGAATGTAAATGTTCGATTTTCCAGTTTTGAAAATGGACTGTTTGCGACATGGTACAAGTCAGTGTTGATATTATTTCTTGTCTTCATCTCTTCAGTACACTAGCTCAAGAAGGTTTGAATAGTTTTTCTCACTTTTTTTCGCATTTTGTGCATGCGTGGTAGTGGTTTTTGTTGTAAGAATTTTATTTCTACAATTTACTACCTTTTCACAACACTGGCAAAAATATACATTTCCAGTCCGCAGTGAATCTTCTCCATAAATCCACTCTTTTAGCAATGCACTTCTTGAAACTTTCTGTTTTGGCATTGTAGCAAGCACGCTTAACAGGAACAGGAAATTTACTGATCTGGCATGTATCAAACTTAGAAATCAATACAAAATTAACGAAGAAAACTCCGCCTATCTTGCGTAATTCTACCTTCTAAAAGCGAAAGATGCCGGGAGGGCTATTTTTGGAGATAGTTAACTTGTTGGTAAGGAACAGATAGCTCACTAATCATTGCGTAAATCGGAAAGACGAGATCAATTTCCTGCTCTCTGGAGCGCCCTGACGGGCTTCGGCGAAGCATATACGGTATTATACGCGCATTCTTGAGTCCCGAAATTCCCTTCCCTCGCTCCTTTACTAACTGTTGTTGAATTATGCATAAACAATAGAAACAAAGGTTGTTGACAAAATCTGATAAATATATTTGCTGTCTTGTAACAGAAAGTATTTTGCTTCGACAAACGGTCCACGCAGGCAAGAACACACAGGGCATAGAGCTTCTCGATCGGAGAACGCCCTGGCAGATTTTACGCGGATGTTACTTCTTTGGTAAAAAATTATCCATCAGCGATTTCTCAAAAACTGGTTGTAGAAAAATATAGTGAACAAAATATTAAATATACGGAAAATTCAATATAGGTACTTGTAGGGTCTTAACACTCGATTAGGCAATTATCTCTAAAATAAGCATTTATAGGCAATATAAAATCCTCGCAAAAGCCATTTCTGAGGTAGACATTGATAATAGGGTAAGTTGCCTAAAACAAAAACATTCAAAAAATACGCAAAAAGGACATTTTCGGGACCAGTTATAAGAGGTTGACGCATTTTTTGTTGTCGGATTGGCATTGTAGCATTGTAGTCCAACATTTTTAATGATTTATATATATATATATATATATATATATATATATATATATATATATATATATATATATAGCTAAAAAATGAAGAGAATTCAAATTCAACAGCTGAAAGAGGCTTTTTGTTTCAATGAGGTTCATTCAAATCAAACAAAACGAAAGTATCCTCGTTATCGTCATCTTTAAATACACCTATTTTATGTACTTAAATACATCTCTAAAATGCACATCCAAAAAACTAAAAATACAAAGTGTATTTAAAACACGTATTTCGAATACAAGTATTTAAATATTGCCCAACCCTGTTTTTATCAAATATAAGTGTAATATTTGAATGTAATGGAAGCTGTTATGCACATCCAGGACAATGGTATATTACTTAGATGGGCCACGAGCTATCTGGGATAAAATTGAGTTTAGGCTCAGAGTTACATCGAATGTGATGTTTGAGAAATGCGTCACATGAACATAGATTAATATTTTTCTACTCCAATTGTATGTTGCTGTCATTTGTTGGTTGCAATCACTTGCATAATGATACTCATTACGATTCAGATTTCATTTACGACATAGGTTTTTCACCAATCACAGAGAATTAAAAAAAAACAAGTATTGAAAGTTAATTATTCATTGATTCATTGAAAATCATTCTAGTAAATGTTTCGTTCGATTGTGTACATTAAAAATGTATTTGATATTATATTATGCTCGTAAGTTTTAATTTATTTTTATTATTAGTAATTTTTTCTTGGAATATTATTTAAAATAAATTGGATCGTAATTTCACTTTGATCCTATTTGACTAGCGCAGTACTCCCTCACAGGCGGACTGGTAACCACAGCCACATGCGGCAGCATGCATGGGCTGTGCATGGGTAGGGTTAGGTGGCCTTGGTTGAACTCTACATGTCAACTGCCACGAAAAGATTCAATGTAAAAGTTTAACCCGGGAGTGCTCGCAATAAATCTGTGAGATCCAAACCATGGCAATTTTATGTTCCTGAATTATTGCGATATATTAGTCGTCTGATATTTCATGTATTCCTTCATTTTACTTTTCTGAGATCGCCTGGCCTTTTATTTTTATCTTTTCCCTGAATCATTTCCCGTCAGCATGTTGAAACATAATCGCTGCGCTGCACAGTGTGTAATTTTGACGATCTAGGAAGAAAAAATTAATAACTCCCTTCGAAATGAATTTCTCCTAGTTTTTGGAGATCTGTCGTGTAAACAATGTACAAATAAACAAATTTGCTTGTAGAACTTAAATTTTTACGAAATATTTTGTAAAATATTTAGGAAATTTGAATACTTGTATTAGCCTTCATGAGAGTATACGTTTGTCAAACGTTGCATTTGTTTAATATTATGGGACATAATATTTGAATTTAACAAAACATACTCTGCAAGAACAATAACATGAAAGTATACAAGAATAAAAAGTCGAAAATGTAAACATTATAACAAAAAAATAAAATAAGAGGAATGTACAAAAATACTCACAAATTAGTTTCAATCACTACTCGCATATTCTTCTGTTGATGATTCTTCTGAGTATATTTCTTTTGCCTCATTTCTTGATTCTAATAACATTAAGAGTTCAGGTTTCACTTTTTTGGGTACAGTTGCAGGTTTAGCGCGTAAGCTCGAAATTAATGGATCTGAGCTAATAAGCAGCCTGTGAAGCAAATCCATATTTGTGTCTGCTCTTGACGTTTTTCTTGTGAATAGTTCTCTGTATTGTCGGTTGTGCTTGTTTCTGGACTCCTGGGCTTCTTCAGAGAACTGTCCAATTGGCAAAATACATGATGACATAATATCCTTTCCATGAAAAAGTACCTTGTGCACACTAACAGGCATTGGATATCACGAATACTCTTTCACGTACAGTTCCCTTGTCTCTGTGGTGTACTCTTCAAACTTTTGTAAATTAATTTCGAAATTACCATTTATGCATTGTAAAATAATACCAAATCTTTTTATTAGATCTAAATTAACACCTATTATTTCAGAGGATACTTCAGCATGTTTGAAACATTTTCTTGCTGTGTTGCCGTCGTTTGTATTACCACTTTGCTTTTTGGGAATATCAATGAGAAGGCCTAACTTCCTTCTAAATCCATCTTGCACGTGCTTCTTCTTTTTCGCCACTTTCGCTTTATTTTCTTCTCCCCTCACTTGCCATATTCCAATTTCTAAACGATAAGATATATGCAATATAGCAAAATGCACTCAAAAAATTTTATTAACGAATGCAGAGGTGACAAGCCGAAGGCAAGATATTCATTCTTCAATTCTTTGTTTGCAACAATGTTAAAGTCATTCTTTTCGCTTGGTTTAGCTCCACATAAATAGCATGTCATTGTTGAAGGACAATATGCAATAGCATTGCATACTTTACCATCAATCATGCAAAGTACTAATACAGCCCGCACAGTGAATTCTGTATTATTTATGAACAGTTTGGACGGTTCAAGGTCTCTCACTTGCTGCTCTATTTTCCCTACTTCTGAAGTTATTAAATCTGCAGTTTCTTTGGCAAAAATGAATTTAATTGGTCTGCAAAATCTTGTTGAAGGTGATGGATTTTCCCAAACAATAGTTTTAATCTCATCAGCTCCATTGTAAAGTTGTATAGGGACCACTGAAATACTAAATAAACTTTCGTCAGTGTACTGTTCATCAGAAAATTTTTGTTTATATGTGTTTTGTTCAGACCCATCACATCCCCACTTAATTATAATTTCAAAAGATGTAGTTTGAAGCGAATGTAAAATCTGTCACTTTTTGAATTTTAAATGTCCGTGCCACGGTATGGTCAATCAATGCTTAGAGGAGAATTTCAGCCGATCTTTCAGTAACTGTAATTTCCGCTGGATAGCATAACAGTTTCGCTTCCTTCACTTTGTGATAGGGGGGATAGAAAAAACAATTTGAGTCTTTTGCTTGTTGGCGTATGCGAACATACTGGCGGGTTGAAAGATTGGTATCCACCATCAAAGCAAGTGCGTGATCAACTGACAATGATGGCGGCTTTTGAAGAATGGATCTTCGGGCTTTCTTAATTGTAGTTCCCCTGTTGGGGAAGGCTTGAGAGAGCTCCTAAACTATAGCTGCCGAATCTCTTTTGCCATCCTTCCTTAATTTCATTTCAGTGGCCATGGATAATTCTTCTTAACTAGTGGTATCCCAAAGAGGTTTCAATTTTAGGGCTTTAGCTTTATTCCCACAGCTTTTGGAGGGCTTATTAGGTCTTCCAGCTCTCTTAATTTTTACATTAATTTGCGATGGTCCTGGGACTGCCTCTAAAATATAATCAGGAAGGGAAAGGGTTTCTTCCAGCCAGGACGAATTGTACTTTAGGAACTGTTCTTTACTTTTCACGGATTTTTGCCATCTGGTTTCAAATTTTTTACAAATACATCTAACATATGGCTTAATTTTATCCAACAATGCCTTTTCAGGTTCTATAATACATAATTCACGCAAAAAACAGTTAAAACACCTTCAAATTTTTCAACAATTGATTTTTTTACCCATGTATCAAATAACGACATGCGGGTAACTGGAGGAGCCATTCTGTAAAAAAAAAATTATATTCGTCAGATAAGCAGATATAAGCAGCTAGTCTTTACACGATCAAGAACCTTAAAGTACTAGTTTTAAAATGAATATGGCCCGAAAGGTGTATAATGGTGTATAATACACTAAAACTCTAAGTGAATTTAGAAAACGTGCAATACATTTAATATAAATCGCTCACCTTTTCGATTAACGTTTTTAGGCACAACAAAAGTCAATAACTAAATAATATTCACATAAAAATGATTGTAAAACTATGAAAATTACTTCTGGTTGGCAGACAAATCACAGAATCAGTCAAGAGGTGTATCACGACCAAGGGAACTTCGCGTACTGAAAAGGGTCATTCGGAGCTGAGTCCTGCCGGAGCGGCGATGGACGTGTTTGAACATGCACTACGGGGTTCATGTGACCTTCAAGAGAAAACTAACAACGTTCCCACATAGCTGGGACATACTACAACACAGAAACCTAACAATTTTACTGTTTCAATTCAGTCGAAAATTTAATTTTTTCCTGCTAGATGGCCAAAATTACACACTGTGGTGCGGTATCTGTCATACAAGTATAAGTTGGGTTCACTGGCGCCAGTGCATAGTGAGGTCCTGGCCTAAGCGATACGTATCATTGCATTATTTTTCACCGCGTTTATGACAAGTGCTTGTTCAGAAAAAATGTAATAATTTGCCTTATATGAATCAACTGTCACAATTTCTTACCAAAAAGAAAGAAGATGTGCAGGAGACGTCTGTAGGGAAAAAATGCGAACGTTGCAAAATGGAAAAAAAGACAAAGACTTTCTAAATATTTTTGTGAAAAATTAAAAATATATATTTGTTTAGAACATCCAAAAATAATGTGTGGAAATTGTATTTAATATTATTAAATAGGATAATATGATGTGTAATGATTTTTGCGTGTACTTTGTCAATTTTTACTTTTCCTACCATAACTATTCAGATAAGAATTCTGCAGTGTGAGATTTATTAACAATTGCATTGGGGGACATGTAAAAACTGAATAAAATACGTATTTCAGTAAATGGACCTTCAGATCATTCGCATTCACAAATATTTGCAGACAGATCTGAGAGATGCATTCGGGTACTGGTGTGAGTCTACCTATTGCGCGCACTCCAGGGTTAACTTACAAATGTAGAAAAAGTATCGAATGAAACTCGATATAGAACGATTTTCCTAAGGATGAGCCAAAGTGACAGTTCGCGAAAACAAGTGAACATCACATATTTCAGAGAAGTATCTCTCCGCCGCGACAGCTGTTCAGTTACACCCCTTCGTAAAGTGTTAATGGCTCCTGTGAAAGCATCCCTATGAAGAAGTCTAAGAGTTTCGCTGAGTAATATGCAGGTACGCGAGTTCGGGAAATATTTAAATTTAATTATGTACGTGGAAAATCTCTTAACATGTTCTCACAATCAGTAAAAGAAAACTGCCACGAATGTAAATAGAAAGAAAAATGATTTTAAGCCGGAAACACGTGCACGGTACGCATCTCGCATTCAAGTCTTAGTTTTAAAGTAAACATAATATTTATCACACAAAAAGTAAATTCAATGTAATATATAAAGAAAAAAATAATTTTTACAGAAGAGCACATTACACTGCACTTCCTAATTTCAATTATTTCTCGCGGCGCCCTATATTTTTTCGGACAAGGACATCACCAAAGGAAGTGTCGAAACCATTTACAGGTTAGCCAACTGGAAACGAACGAATGCGGGAAGGGAATCTAATGGAATGGAGGGCACGACGACCACAAAACCTTCAGTTATGTTGCCAGCACTAGCTGTCACTTTGGCTCATCCTTAGGAAAATCGCTCTATATAATGAGTATTAATATTCTCGTGTGAAGTTTACGATGCTCGCTCATATCGTAATATTACACTCGTGTATTAATACCCATCATTACAACACTTTTTTAAACAATGTACTTTTATATTTAAATTTGCTCACTCACACTTCTCTCCGTTCGGGCACTTCTTTCCAGCAATGCAGACTTTCAGGACCAAGTTCTTTACTTCGGCTTGGTTTAATTTCTCCCTAAAACCTTGGTAAGTTAAGCTGAGCGATATCTGTAATAAGAGAGTTACCTTCATTGCGCGCTGATTCTGTTAAATTGAGACACTGAAATATCTTGAGGAATTATCATAGTACTGATAAAATTCTAATATAAAAAGTTATTATTTTTGAAAAGACCGTACACCAGAACAAGAACTACACGGTAGCCGAGGTGTGTGAGACAATTTGAAACTTTTAACTGAGAATTTCAATTTCACTTTCTAGCGCTTAAGAAGGAACTTCTTAAGAAGGGAATGAAAAAGCTGTGTGAAAAAAAACGACGAATTATCGGCAGAAAAACTTATTACAAGGATCTGGTAACGAAAAAGAGGATAAATCCAATTGCTAAATTTAGAAATAATCCTTTAACACGTAGTATAGCCAAAATTCATGTTTTGTGGGTCTTTGATACCGAAAAATCGACTGACTGCAAAACGTCTGTCCGACAGTGAATAGCGCTACGGCTAAACCATTCCGCCGATATTCTCCAAAACTGATATTCCCCGATCGATCTGGCTGATGTCGAGGCTCCTTGAATTTGAAACCGATATTTTAATTTTGGACGTCACTTTGCGTGAAGCGCCTCGGACTTTTTCAAATAAAAAAAATGGCTGCAGTAAATTTTGTTGGATAATCTGAAGGACGTTAAAGAGAATGGCGTAGGTCTCATATTGGTGGAAAACTCTGATTTTTGGAAAATTGAAACAGTTTAAAAAACCAGGGTCTTCCTACAACTAAAATATTAAGGATAGAGATAAATTAATAAAATCTATTCTTTAAAGATAGATTTTGAAATAAGGTCAGGTTCAATTTTTCGAAAATTTTAGTATTTTTCGCGTGGTTTTGCGTGAAATATAGTTGTAATTTTTGTTTAATTTTTTTTTCTCGAAACGTGTCCATCGTTTTTGATGAAATTTTATTGGTGAAGGTTGGTTGTCTGAAGGACGTTTAAGAGAAATGTGTAGGTCTCATACTTTCGAAAATTGAAAAATTCAAAATTTATTCGGTGTCTTTCTACCAGTACAATTATGAATATAATTTTTTTAAATTTATGTTAAATTTAATTTAAATAAATGTGTTCATCAAAAACAGATCTTGAAAGAAGGCTAAATAAGGCTAATTTAATTTTACAAAAACAAGAGGATTTTTTTTAGTAATTTGCCGACTAAAAGAGCAGACTGCTCCCAATTTACTGCGCTTCGGAATCTAAAATGAATTGTGAAGCTAAGCAGTTGCATAAGTTAGAATTTGTGAATTATTTCGTATTTCTTCGTTCGTTTCTTTTTCGAGTTTTTATTATAAGTTTTAAAATGAATCCTTTAGAAATTATTTAAAACCTATTTTACGTAAATTGCGCCTTTAATTGTGTTAAATGTGAAAAGGATGAGATGTATAATTTTATAATATTAATGGGATGTGGGAATAAAAAGTATTGCATGAAAACCCGAGTAATTTTGATGAATATAAAAATATTGTATTTAATGATAATTTTTCTATTTTCATTTTCTTGTTAGCGGTATCAACAATGTTAATTGGCAAAATGTGTATCCCTTACGAATTAGTTGTCATTGTTGCTTGTAACCCTTTGTTGTAATACCCACTGATAACAGAAGGCGATGACTGCTGTCTTTTCTTTGTATTAATATAAACAAATAGTTTTATTTCGGGTTAAAATACTCATCGTGCGTCGTTAGTACATTTAATGTAGAATGTGAATCCACTGAATTCAACAGCATGTACTTTAACTCCTAGGCCGAGAGCCAATACTTTCGTTTGCGATGAATTTCGCAGCAGAATTTTATAAATTACTCCTCAAAATGCCCGGTGAGGTATGTTATATACCATTTAATTTCAGTCTTGCCCTTCCTTCTCGCCTGTCGCCATCTATCGCCACCCAAAGTACAATTTTTTGAAATTTTCTGAACTTTTCGGTTTCCAAATGGTGGAACCGAAATATTATTTTAAGATTATTAAAGAAGGCTAAAATCTCGTCCTAAATAGCAATGTTCAATGAAAAATTTCGATCCATCTTTAAAAAAATGGCGTTATGCGTTACTTTAGCCCTTTAAGACCTGAATATTTTTTTCTTTTCAAAGTCAGTTTTTACTGTTTCTTTGTGGTCGTATGTCAATATTAGAGACCAGAAAAATAGAAAAAAAATATTGTGGTTTGGGTTAGGGGGGAGGGCACCTTCACGTTCGTGAGGGTTGGGCATTAATTGAGAAAATTAACTCGTTTATAAAAGTCACAGTTTTATTAATTTAGATGGTACATGTTACCTCATTTAAAATGGAAATCCTTGAAACATGTTTTATTTTTAGCTGTACATAAATAAATATTACATTTTTCGCATCTCATTTTTGTTCGACTCTTGCAGTGTTCGTATCTGCACATTCGAGGGGCAGGAATGTCATCAAATACAGGAAAATGGTTAAAACCATCAAATCTTTTGTCATCACATGGTGTTTTTGCAGGTGGATTATAAAATTTTGATCTCTTGAGTATTGGGATATTGCTATCACTCTCTTCACTGTCACTCAGCACACGCCGGTCTTGGGGCGGAGCTGCTAGCAGACCTTCGGCAACCTCTAATCTAAATTTTAAGCGATCTTTTCTTTGCTTTTTTTGTACGACTTGAGCATGTTTCATGTACTCAGTCCATGCATTTACTGCAGCCAAGTCAATGAAATGAACAATTACTTTCCATGTCCACTTTCTTGTTTTGAACCAAGTCCTATAGTATTCCATTTGTTGGTCACAAATATCAACTCCTCCCATACATTGATTGTATCTTTTTACTACGGAAGGACATGATACTTGAACATATGATTTTTCATTTTTGGACCAACGTTTTACTTCTTCAATCGGCAGGACACCACAGCAGTTTGAAGCCATCACTACTTTCTTTGTGTCTTTCCACTCGACAACAGAAATCTTCCCATCTTCTCGTACATGCTCAATAGCTTCCCCTCTCTGCATTTTCGATGCTTCTGTGAATGGAAAATTTTTAATGCGATTTGGCAGAATTGTACCACTTTCATACAGTTTCAATTCAGTTAACTTTTCTAACAGTGGTATGGTCGTAAAATACCTATCAAAATAAACAAAAGATTCTTGCGGCAAAGTCTCCGTCAATCTCAACACAACAGAAGCACCAAATCCAAGGTCTTTGTGGGTTAATCTTGTCGATTCACCCAGATAAATTTCAAAATCAAGTACTTGACCAGATGATGACGTTAAAACAAAATTTTTTAATCCCACTGGTCTGGGTTTGTTTTTCACATACTGTTTTACAGGACAACGTCCTGTAAACGGTATCATTTGTTCATCTATTGAATATGTGACGTGATCACGAGGAGTCCTCGGCACACATTCCGAAAAGCATCTATTACTGGTTGCACTTTCCATAATTTATTTTCATTTATGTCGTGGGGTGGTTTGCTAATATCAACCACATGGAAACAATGTCTCAAAGACAAAAATCTGTCTCTTGACATATTGTCACATACAGGCGCATACCTGAATTCTCTTTGCCAATATAGCCTCAGTCTTGGGAAAGAAATGCATCCCATTATTAAATTGAGAGCAAAATACTTTTTTAGTTCCTGGATATTTGTCTTTAGTGATTTTCCCGTTTTCAATACACTATACTGATTAGTAAAAACAGCTGATTGCTCAAAGAAATCATCATTAAAATATTGTATAAAATATTGCAGAGGTGTTTTCACCGGCTCCGAATTTTGTACCAGGCGAATTGGATGAGCAACACTCTGAAGATCAGTTTTTTGCCATGTCAAGTGGCATGCCTTTTCTTTTACCTTTTTGCAATATTTCCTCTTACTACGAATAGAATCTCCTGTGTTATTACTAGACGTAGATGCAGATTGAACGACAGCACTTGATGTGTCTTCATCAAAGATTGCTTCTTCATTTTCAACATTTGAGTCAGAATCAGCATCATGTTGGGGCATGTAAATATCTGAATCATCATCATTATCATCATCATCATCATCTGGCAAACAACTCAAATCGAAATCCGAATCCAATAGCTTTTCTAATATTTCTTCATCAGTGAGAAGGACCTTCTCTTTTTTCGACATCTAAAACATAACATTGTATTAGTTTAAATCAGTGATATAAATACTTCCATATATTCATTTTATAACTATATTTGTTGTTAATCAAGCACTGACGAATAATGTGCGCATTTAATACTAATAACACAATAATAATAATATCCTAACCTCACTTCTCGTCAGTGCAGCGTACAACAGTACACGCCTAACCCTCACGATCGTGATAGTCGCCAAATAACACGTCTGAAAAAATAACTATTAGTTCTAAACCGTATGTATTATTCTTTTCTGCATTTATAAACATATTCTTTAAGACAATATATCTAAGCAAAAAGCCAAAAAATAATATTTACCTGTTTTCGACAGATACTTCTCAACTGCTGCAGAGCATTCTCACATCGAAATCAATATAAATGCTCCGTGACTTCTATACGCAGTTTTCGCGCCATTTTGTGACGTGTACCTCGTTGTGCACACTCATTGGAAACCCTCACGATCGTTGCTTTCCGGCGTTTGTAAAGTACTAATATATTTCAGGGGCAATAGGCAAATGCTGCAACACCCTCAGGATCGTGAGGGTCAGGGCTTAAAGGGATAAATGCGGAATTTTAATCTTTTTTTTCACAGGAATCGATTGAGTTTTCGAAAAACTCCATTCACGGTAATTTGAAGAATTTCTACTCATAAATGCAATCATTTATACAAATTGATAGAAACGTGCAAATTAACAGCGTAAAAATATTGAAAAACAATTACAAAAGTGTAATTTTTGAGAAAAAAGAATGCACCAAAATAAACCATTAAATGGTGCCATAACCACTATCCTTTGGGAAAATGTGAACAAGAAATTTGGAGCTATTTTTGAAAAAATGGCGTTTGAGTGTTTCTGAAAATGCGGAATTTTGAACTCATTTTAATACAAAACTGTTGAATTTTTGAGAAACTTTATTTGTCATTATTTAAAACACATGTACTCATAAATACAATAACGCAAAGAAATTGCCTCTAATGTAAATATTACCGACGTGAGAGACAAGTCCAAACATTTTTTTTGTAGCAATATTTGAAAAAACAAAAGGATAGAGCAATATGGGTTTATGTCATCGTATAAGATTCTTTTGGCACTTAACCTACTAAAAATTTAAGAAAAAATTTGGAGTCGTTTTTGAGAAAATCTTTTTTTAATAAATTTACTTATTTTAAATCGCTTTGTAACTACATGTACATAAGCGATCAAAACATTGTTAGCACTGGCTGGTATTGCGACCTCAGCTGAGATATTTTAGCGCTCAAAAGCATTCTCATTGTCGAGATTTTAAAGAAATACGACTTTATAATTATATTGTTGGGGAGTATTGTTGAAGAATCTTGCAGCCGTGAGATCGCCTCGTCAGTAGTAAAAAGGCGTGGTAATTCACGTCCGGGCAGCATTGAAGAAATTAAATTTGACTAGTGGTGCTAGTGGTATATATTTTATAGCAGTGGGTGTTTGAGCGCGTAAAAGGCGAAAGCAAGCGGAAATAGTATGTCGCATGAATTATAACAGAAAACCATCTTCTGTTCGTCTAAGGAAACATTGATAAGGTAAAATTGACAAGCTTCTTACATCATCAATATTGATCACACTGAGATAAACTAATAGTTCTCGAATAATTGTTTTTCAGCATTGTTCCAAGAGGCAAGCTAGGAAGTGGGTAGTCACGCTTTGCGAGCAACCTCGTCCATCATTCAATTGCTCTCCCAAACAGTTCTACTGAAGCTATCTTGCAGCGTTAACAACATATTTTACAAATTTACATTATATGTTAATACACGCATTTAATTATAAAACAATATTTTGTGACGTATTTTAATAAGTTAGAACATTCACAAACAAAAACATTTACGGGAGTCACGATCGAGCTTGGCAACCGGACGGTCATCTCGCGGTCTCCGTCCCTGTGCTGTCTGTTTGTGAAAAGTTTATTTATCCTGTGCCGCGAGTTGAAATCTGTCAGTGATTAGAACTATTTTAAGACAACTCCGTGCATTAACCCAGCTGCTCCCGCAGCTGTTAAGGTGGCGTTATGAGTTCTTCTGAGTACAGGGGAAACATAACCCCAGTTTCTTCGAATGTTCAACCTGAATCTGATGGAAAGATGTCTTACGCCAACGTTACATCTACCGATGTCTTCCCCAGCAAAGAACAAGCTGTTGTGTTGGAGTCCCAAGATGGATTAACTCTCAAAGACTACATCACTAAACTTGCAACTATTATAAACGCCAGTGACATAAGGTTTGTTTCACGAATATCTAACAGTAGAATATGTGTGTTTTTAAGTAGTACACAAGTGGCAGAAAACCTAACAGCAAATCACAGTACGGTAAACATTAAAGATCGCATAGTAAGCATAAGACCCCTTATTAATAAACTCAAAAGGGTTATCATCTCAAATGTCTGCCCCATAATACCACATGATGTAATTGCAAAGGAACTCTCCAAAAGAAACATAGAAATTCAATCAAAAATTTCGTTCCTTAAAGCTGGAATACCTGACCCTGACTTTTCCCATATCATGAGCTTTAGGAGACAAGTATTTATAGCCCTTGAAGATGTAAACAAACTCCCTGAAACAACAACAGTATTCCATGAAGGTACTAATTATAGAATCTTTCTCTCAACTGATGATATGACTTGCTTCCTGTGCAAATCAACCGGGCATCTTGCCAGACAGTGCCCTACTTCACCTCAGTTAACTGAAGAACATGCTCCTAATGAAGTAAACAAATGTCCTATAACCCAATCACCACATCACCCATCTGAATCTGTCGAGATGCCTAACCTATCCGAAGAACCTATTATTAACAGAAACAATTTCCCAACTTTACAAAAAAGACCATTACCTTCAGATTCTTCATCACAATTAGAAACAGAAAATGACAAAAATCAAACTTGTAAAAATGAATCCACAAAATCTAAATTAAAGAAGAAAAAGAAACAAGACAAAAGTGATGAGAACTCCATGCATGAAAATGCTCATATCAAGAAAGTAGAAGAGCTTATTGCACCCATTAAAAATACTATCTCTAATAATCCTCAAAAGTTCCCTCTTACCTATGAACAGCTGGAAAACTTTCTTGAAAATTCTTTTGGTTCTAACAACCCCATCGTTATAGCTAAAGATTATACTGATGATATTCAATCCATCATTGAAATGCTAAATGAAATTTACCCCCTACTAAATGAAAGATCGATCAAAAACAGAATCACAAGAATAATTAATAAATTGAAGAAACATAACCAATTACCAGAAGAGTCAGGATCTGATATGTCTGAATAAAATGATACATTTTCTATAAATTTTATGAATATTCTACAATGGAATGTCAACGGATTCTATTGCAGATTAGAAAGACTACAATTATTATGCATAAACCATAAACCTGAAATCATTTGCATTCAAGAAACCAACTTTAAAGCCAACCATGTAGGTATTATAAAAGGATACCTTTTCATACCTTTTCATAAAAATCGATCCACATCCAGCATAGCAAGTGGAGGTGTCGCTACTTATGTTAAAGAGTTCTTAACAGTTAAACAACTTGACATCCAATCTAACATCGAGGTTGTAGCTGTAATAATTCAAGATCATAACCCAGTGTGTTTCTGTAACATTTACCTACCTAACAGCCACAACTTTGAAATTAATGAAATCAAAGATATAATCAAACAACTCCCCAAACCTTTTGTCCTACTCGGAGATTTTAATTGCCATAACACCTTATGGGGTTCAAAAACAAATGATTCCAGGGGCAATTCCATTGAAGCACTCATTGAAGAGCTTGATCTAACACTATTAAATAATGGGCAACCAACTCACTTTAATGTGAGCAATGGTAGCCTCAGTGCTATTGATCTCACCTTATGCTCCACTACAATTGCACCAAGATGCAACTGGTACGCCATAGATGATCCGCACGACAGTGATCATTTTCCCATCTTTATTGACATCAGTAGCCCTCTTCGCATACCAATTCTAACTATGAATCCCCATAAATTGAATTACAACAAAGCTAACTGGTTGAAATACCAATATCTAATATCCAGGCGGTTGAATGATACTGACATCTTTGAAGGTAATGATGTAAATATTGACAGCATTATCCATAATTTCTCAGAAATAATTTTAAAATCTGGTAATGATTCAACAGAGTCTTGTAAATCTTCAAAAAGGACAAAATCACTCCCATGGTGGAATAAAAAATGCAGAGAAGCAATAAAACGATCCAAGCATGCTTTTAATAGATACAAAAAACATGGTACTGTAGAAAATAAAATTGAATACAAAAAAATGAGAGCTGCTGCAAGAAGAACAGTCAAAGAAAGTAAAATTTCATCCTGGGTCAACTTTGTCTCCAAAATTACCAAAGATCATGATATCAAAAAATCATGGAAAAAATTAATGCAATCAAAGGTATAAAAAGATCCAATCAAATTAATTTTCTTCAGTCTACAGATAACCTGTTTATCACTGATCCTGATGCTATTGTTAACGAGTTAGCTAACAACTTTGCCAATAATTCGAGGACTCTAAATTATTCCGAAGCCTTCCAAATTTTTAAGAATGAGAAAGAAAATGAACCTTTAACTGACTACGAAGATCTGTGCTCTCAATACAACACCAATGATCCCATTACATTAAATGAACTAAGGGCTACATTCAAAGTCCTCAAAGACTCTACACCTGGCCCTGATAACATCCCCTATATTCTTCTCAAGAAACTACCAATTAATGGTCTTGAAACTCTCCTCAAAATTTACAACTTTATTTGGGAAAATAATGTTTTCCCCAAAATATGGACCTCCGCAATTGTCATTCCAATTCAAAAACCAGGGAAAGATCCATCAAGAAGTACTAACTATAGACCAATTGCCCTGACTTGCAACATGTGTAAAATCATGGAAAAAATTATAAACTATAGACTACAGTGGTATTTGGAGTTCAAGAAGATTATATCAGACAACCAATTTGGTTTCAGGTGTCATCACTCAACTTTATCACATCTAGTAAGCATTGATTCTTACATAAAAGAAGCTTTTTCCAATAAGCAACATGCATTAGTAGTCAACCTTGACATAGAAAAAGCATATGACATGGTATGGGTGCATCGCATCATACTTAAGTTGCAAGAAGTAGGTGTCGGCGGAAATTTGTTGCAACTCATCAAAAACTTTACCAAAAATCGTGTCATTCAAGTAAGGTCCAATGGCAATCTCTCTGATAAGAAGAACATCGAAAATGGAGTGCCTCAAGGATCCATACTCAGCGTAACTTTTTCTATTGGCCATCAATGATGCTGACATGGAAATTACCCCCCCAGTCACCGTGAGAAAATATGCAGATGATATCACCATTTTGTGCAAAGGACGAAACATAGATTCAAGTGAAAAATTAATGCAATCTGCTTTAAATAAAATATACGAATGGTCTCTTAAATCCGGCTTCAAATTCTCTGCTCAGAAAAGTGTCGGCACATTATTCTCAAAACAAAATGTAAGCAGAGTTCCTAGACTTAAGCTTAACAACTGCAGTATCAAATTTGATAATACCACCAAAATTTTAGGACTGATTTTCGATTCCAAACTGATCTGGAAGAAACATATACAACACATAGTTGATGATTGTAAAAAAATAATAAACATCCTGAAATGCATTTCTTACAACAATTGGGGGGCTGATAAGAGCCTTCTGATGTTAACATATAAAGCATTAATCCGATCGAAAATCGACTATGGATCTATTATATATGCTTCAGCAAGCAAAAAGGACAACTTGAAACTGGAAGTTATACATAACAAATGTCTTAGAATATGTACCGGATGTTACCATAGCAGTCCCATCGGAAGTGTACTCATTGAAGCCAGAGAACCTAACCTTTCACATCGCAGAGAATATTTAACATTAAAATATGCTCTCAAAGCTGCTTCGTCGACGAACCCTATTATCTACAAAGGCTACAACCCTAAATTTCCTCAATGTGATTACCATCCTCGCTACATACCTTTGCATGCGAAAGTAAGGAACATTTTTGAGGAGTTGCAAGTACACCAACCTCCCATTGAAAAGAAAAGGAACTACAACATCCCACCCTGGACGCTCTCGGGTATACAATTTGATATCAACAATTCCGATAATGAAAGTTACCACATATTCATCAGTGGTTTTAAAAACAGCAGTGAAGTACATGCCTCCGTTGTTACCCAAGATACTAGAATTAAACTACAGCTACTTCCCTACGCCAGCCTTACTAGTGCAGAAATCTGTTCTCTCATGACAGCCTTCAAATTGATCAAACAGTTGAACTATAAAAAAATTATCATTTTCTGTAGCTCTATTCCAGCCATCCAGAGCATCAACAATAATATTCATATCCTCGAAATGGTAATAATCATACATGAATTGCACCACCATATTGTCAAAGCAGGAAAGTCTGTTGTGGTCAAATTCGTTCCTGAAGACAATGAAGTCCTAGGAAGTGAAACTGCAAATCTTGGTACTGAATCGGCGACCGAAGAAAACAGCAACGGAATTATTAAAACCTCCTGTACATTCAATGATATCTGGAAACATGTTGAAATCTTAATGAAAGACAGATGGAACAGCAAATGGTCCTTGCTCAAAGCCAGTGAACTGCATAAACAAATAGGAAATTTCTTCAATTTAAAAACTAGTGCTGAATTAAATAGAAAGGAACAAGTAGCAATATCTAGAATCCGAACTGGACACTGCAAATTGAGTCATATCCACTTATTTAACAAAAGCCCTCCTCCCACCTGCAACCACTGTGACAACTCCACTCTTCTTAATTTAAACCATATAATTAACCACTGTCCTCATTACAACACTCTTAAACAACAAATTCTGCAGGATGACTCATTTGCCTTAATTTTGGAATCCCCTAAATACCAAGAAAAAATTCTTAATTTTTGCAAAAAAATTCAAATATTTTCAGATATATAATAGGTATTAACTATTGTCAATAATTTAGAAACCATGTCAATTTCTGTTAACATAGTTGTTATTATTGTAATTACAACCAAATGTATTATTTAATTGTCGCTAATGACCATCGCTGTTGATGCGACAATAAATAAACTAAAAAAAAACATTTACAAGAAGCATGTTAATTTTTCTTTTTATAAGAAAAGAAAATACTGTATATATTTTTCTAATTTTGCAGCACATAAATATTTATTAATTTTGTCACACTGTGAAGAGGAATTTAACAAAGTTTGGATATCATTTTCAAATTTTTTTCTGAGACCACTTGTGAAAGGACATTCTACTAATACATGGGATGTAGGAATAATTTCACCACAATTTGGACATGGATCTGGATTTGTCTTCTTAAATAAATAACAGTGACTCAAATTAAAATGGCCAATTCGGAGTCTTGATAAAATAATTTGATATTTTCTTTTGAAATTGTGGAGGAAAAGAGAGGGATCTACTAGTGCATTCCTAACTAGACGTAATTTTGAATATTTTGATTTCCATTTCAAATCCCATAGTCGTTATGTTGAAAATAGAAAAAGTTTAAAAAAGTCTTCAAGGGAACCAGATATACGAGTTATTGGGTAATGGAAGTTTAGAAGCGTTTTTGCTGAGTAGTCAGCCTCTTCATTTCCCTTTATTCCTCGGTGGGAAGGGTGACATTACAATTATTTTGGAACGATAGAAGACGTTCTTGGATTTCTTGAATAAAAGGAATTTTTGATGTTTTATTTTGAATAGCAGATATTACTGATAATGAGTCTGTGAAGATAACTAAATCTGACGAAATTCTATTTTGTACAAACAGATTTAATGCTTTAATAATTGCCCAAGCTTCACAGGAGACAATGGAAAAGAAATCTGGTAAACGAGTAAAATAAGTAAGTTGAGGGTGATATGAAATTATAGAAGGTGCAGTACCATTCAAGACCAATAAAAAGAAAATGAAATGAAAAAAAAAACATCTTCTTGTTTTGAACCATCTGTGAAAAAAATTGATTATGAATGAATTTGTCTTGAAGTGAAGAAAAGTACGAGAAAATAGCAGATGAGGGTAAATCTGAATGTGGAATATTTGTAAAATCTAGATTAATTGAAGGAGTAAATGAAAACCAAGGAGGAATGGGATTATGTCTTTTCCGATAAAGTAATGGAGGGTCTGTAGAGAATTCAGAAATATATTTGGAAATTCTTATATATAGTGATTTTGGAAGAGAAGGAAAGCAACTCGATTTATCCACTTTTTCGTTACCAGGGCCTTGTAATAAGAGTTTTTCTGTTAAAACTTTGCCGTTTTACGCGCAGAATTACATAATTTTCTCTTAAGAAGTTCCTTCTTATCGCGAGAAACTAAAACGTGTTACTTTTGCTTAATTTTTGGTGATAGGCAAAGTTGTATACATTTCCCTTCGATATGTGCAATCAGTGAAAATATGCAATTGCATGAACTTCCGCAGTCTAATCATCACAGAGTGAATTAGAGAATAAAAATTTCCAACTGAAGTAATGAAGTTACAAGACAACCTCGAAACACTTGTGGTGCTGCAACAGGGCGTACTTTCTCGCGATATTTTTATCGGTTATGTAATATTATAACATGTAAATTTCTGCATTATACCTCAACTACCATTTGAAAATTCTTAAGGAAACGAAGCCTCAAAAATACATATTTTTAATATATATTTAAATAATAATTAAAAGAAAATAATAAAAAATTAATACATACATTTTTTAATTCAAATGTTTTAACGAAAACAGGTTTCTGCCCGTTGAATTCAGTTCTATATAAAAGTATGAACGACGTGATATGCATTTGAATCTGAATAAAACTATTAGTTAATATTTTGGCGAATGAAAGGCGGCCGTTCTTATCGCGTTCTATCACAACAATGCGTTGCAACAAGCAACAATGCCCGCTAATTTATTCGTACGGAATACACATTTTGCAAATTAGCGTTGATACAGCTAGCAAGAAAATGAAAATGAATAGAAAAATATAATAATTAAATATAATTTTATGTATATCAAAATTACGCGGTTTTTGTACTGAGCGAGGTCATCTATTTGTTTTGATATTTAATTCAATTAAAGAACGCAATCTCAAATGGGCTTTAAATCATTTCTAAAAGATTAATTTGTAAACGTATAACAAAAGCTCGAATGTAAGAAACGAACAAAGAAATATGAAATAATACGTTCTAACTTACGTTGCAGCAATCTGCCAGGAATCACACTTATATTACGTTCACGAAGCGCAGTAAGTTCAGAACGAGCGGCTATGTTTGTCGCCAAATTACACAAAAAATACTCATATTTTCCAAATTTAAACATGACCTCATTTGAAGATGTTTTTGATGAACACATTTCATTAAGAAACTATTGATGCCACAGGAGCACATACTTGCTCGTGTTATTGGAAACAGCTTCGTAATATTTAATTATTGCATTTTGTGCGCTATTAACACCTCTTCTATTACTTGAAACCGTCCAATTCAAGAAGCAAGCAACGCTCGGTTGCCAGCGCAGAGTAGTCAAAACTACTGTATGTAGCAATCATTGCTATATAATCCCGAGCGCCTACCACACCTGCGCACAACAGCCTTGAGGAAGACCACGACAAGATGGTCGAAACGTCGGCAACACAGCCTTCGACGCGGCGTCACCTGGACAGCCAAGATCATTTAAATTTGCACCTATGTTTAGACGCGCGTCACTTGAATTTGCTGACGGTTCCGTACAGGGATGTACCGCCAAAAATTGACGAGATTGTTACAGTTCGCCAATAAGGGATACTTCTCGTCGACCAACTTCAGCAAGGCATACTATCTGAGGAGGTTGCATCCAAGAGATCAGAAATACACTGGATTCGTCTACAGGGGTCGAAGCTATGTTTTTCAACGCGTCCCATTCGGATTGCACCACAGTGGTGCCGCGCTGGTTCAGTGTCTGGACGAGATAATGAACAATGCTGGGTTACAAAACACCATTTATGTGGGCGATATCATCCATTCAACTAATTTTGGACGTCACATTAGAGCATTGCAAAAGTTATTGAAACTATTGATTAAAAATAATCTGGTATTAAATCTCGAGAAATCGCATTTTTGTGCACAACAAATAAAATTTCTCGGGTATGAAATCACAAAACAAGAAAGCGAAATATGAAAAAGGAGAAAAAGTCTGTTTCAAGATTGTTTTTTCCATCATCTCAAATCAATGTAATGAAAGAAAATTTTACCAATTGGGGGGCAATGAGATGAACTCGAATATGTGCCCCGACCACGGACCACACCCGCAACAGAAATTCCCAAAATATCGTCTCGGGTCGTCCGCCAGTTCAAACATGGCGCGCTGGTAACATCATCGCCTGAGCTTTTCAACGACCAGGTCTAGCGGAACGCGCTCCGACCAACGAGAAAATCCGAAGATAAGAGCAGGAACCAAACCTTGGCATTGGCTCCTGAAGAAAAACGGAGGGAAACCTCAACAATAATTTTTTCCGTTAGAAGAACGGGAGTCTAGTTGAAATTCTCGAGAGAGACGGTTCGTCGAAAGTCGCGTAGTAGAAGTCTAGTTGAAATCTTCGTGAGAAACTGTTCGATAAAAGTTTCGTAAGAAAAGTACAGTGGAGATTTTCGTACGTAACGGATCGTCGAAATTCTCGTGGGAGGACGGACTATGATTATGCTTTGAATACCGTACGATGGTTGAAAAACGTGCTATGGTGAGGAGAATTGCAGTAATTTCCGATGAATGATTAAGGTCTCATTTCGGCATACCACAGACAAATTCTATGCAGCCGCTGCGCCGTATCGCACAAGCGAAAACCCTGGGCAACTTCCAATCTTCAACGTGGTCAGAGAAGTCTTAGTGTTAAAACTTGAACCGTGCGTGTGGGAGAGGCCGTTTTGTTTTATCGTCCGAGAAGAATTGGACTTGAACGTGGGCGGACGGAAGCAACGGAAAGCGAAGGGCGACCCCTCCGCTGGATTTGGCCGAGGCCGCGCAGAGCTTCGTCGCCCCTCCCGCTGCTGGCACGCGTCGCCGAGGCCGGCGCCGCGTCGAGTCAGTGCTGCCACGACGCGAGGTCGCTGCCCGCCGACACCTCGGCTTCATGCTCCGCCCTTAGAACCCGTCGAGGTTATTCTACACGTCTCCCATTGCAGAAGCGTGAGTTCCCGTGCGTGGAAAAGGCATCAAAGACAGAACACAGAAATTGAACTTATTAATTTGAAATCATAATTGTAATTTAAAAATCAATGAATAATTTGTGTTCAAGCAAGGGCTCTTGTTTTTTTTGTTGTTAATGAATGCAAGTAAAATTATTTCTTGAACAAGGATTCGTATGGATGATTTGAATTGTTAATTATTTAAACGGCTAATTTAATTAATCAGTGTGTAAGAAATATAAATAGTTTAGTGTAGAACAATTAGAACTCTGTGAGTATTTCGTAATCAGGATCGAGGGTATTCTCACACCAGCCAGCTAGTTCAATAGGGTAAAGTTATGAACTCAATCTTAAAGAATAATTAAGCTTGTGCAAATCAAAGAAATGGCAGTTGCAGTTGCATTTAATGTCCAGTTGAGAACGCGAACCTCGTGTTCAAGAGTAGGTCTTGGAAAAGAGTAAAAATTATATTGTGTTTGTGTGTTAACTTGAGTTAAGAATATATTCTTATGTGCGAAACATCCGGCGAGGACTGTAGACAGTATTATTTTGAGTAGCGCGTCCACGAAGTCGACGGTTTGGATGGTGTGGATGAGAGCGCAACATCAATAATGCCCGGATGGAACGAGTGATGTGTGAATAACGGCCGAAGAATTTATTTTGTGGACTGTGGAAGGAAGCAGTGGAAGAAAAGGTCCATGTTACCCACTCTTGTTTAATAATGCGAGTGGCAAAATTATTACAGGTAAGCTGAACTCGTGGCTCATTGCAAAGTCGCAAGCCTTTCACCACTGAGATCCGGGTTCGATTCCCGTCGAATCTCATGTGAAATTTGTTCCAACAAAACGAGTTTGGCTGCTTCACAAGGGCTAGTCCAACCCCTGTGAAGTGCCCTAAACCCTACCCGTATCCTTATTCCTTCCTAATTCTGGCCGCTGGGTAGTGACGCAGGAGCGCGCGGTAGGAGGCGCGTACGCGGAGATGCTACCTGGCGGTCCTCTTGACAACCGACTGCGACGAGACGCGACAGACTATACTAACGGAGGATTACTCCAAGCGCTATTAGAGGAGGATTACTCCAAGAAGCGCGAAGCGCTCAACACCCCCCCAAGGGGTTTAGAGACGCGTTGCGTCAAAATAGACGCAACAAATTAAAAAAAAAAGGTTGATTTTTCTTTTTTCTTTTCTACATCTTATCTTTTAAAACTTACAAGTGTAATTTTCTTAATTAAAATTGGGATGAGGATAGTTGTTAACTATCTTTACCATTACTCATGTATTAATCGTAATAAATCTAATTTTCTTTTTTTCAAGATGTTGTGTGTTTACAGGTGGGTGTAAAGTCAGTTGATAGTATTATCAAGAAATATAAAAAACAAGAAGCTCTGACCACACCCAAAAAGACCCGTAAAAGATCCCGTCCAGTCACGGATATTGACAATTTCACTAAGGATGCAATTGCCAATAAAATTTATTGTAGTTTGAATTCAGGTAATCAATTAGACTTTTTAATTAGTTTGTTACTATACAGTTTTATTAATATAAACAATGATCAATTTGTGTTGTTTTATGCATTATTTAACAAGTACCAAGGATTATATTTTATGTAGGTTGTGGTATTTCTATAAGAAACCTGTACACAGAGATTGTGGACGATGAAACGTTAAATTTTGAAGGCTCTCAGACCTCCCTAAAGCGAAGAGTGAAGAACGTGGGTTTTACTTAGGGAAAGGGAGACAGGTATGCCCATGTGAGGGAGAATGAAATTATAATTTTTAAAAGAGTGCTTCCTGAGGAATTACTATAAAAATGCAAACTCCAACACACCAAAGGCAGTAATTATTATTATTATTATTATTATTATTATTATTATTATTATTATTATTATTATTATTATTATTATTATTATTATTATTATTATTATATTATTATTAATAGGGAGTGTATATCTATGATTTTGCATATTTTTGTCTATTGCTTCAGGGCATAGCTAAATGAAATTCCTTGACATGTGGTTAGAAGTGGATGCTACGTTGATCAATATGTTAGTGTAATTTGGCAAATGTTTCCTGTAGGTGCATATTCATATAATAATAAGAGTATATTTTTATGCTCCTATATTTATTTTGTTAAAAGAGAGACTTATCTCTAAACCATTCGTCGTTGTCATAGAATCTATTTATTTGGGAGCAGTCATTGATTAGAAAAAGCTTGTCACACTTTGTGTTTTTTCTTTTCTATAGACAATAAAATACTTGTGCAAATGTAGGATATTTCTTGATATATTTTTTATACCAAGCAGAAAAAATGAAACAAGGCAAACAATGTCCTTAATGAAGGTGCATAATTACTTCAATTATTTCTCTTGAGAAGTGAGCTAGGTTATATTATGTTTGCACAAAAATACATCTTTTCATTCCAAGTATCACATGAAATGAAATATTGTTAATTTTAATTGCATATTTCAGAATTTTTAGGTCATAGATGCATATTTCAAGATTTTTAGGACATAAAAGTCATCTCTCTAATTATTATAATTCTTAGTTTTCACACATGTACTTGTCTTGTATATCTAAATGTATATGTAAATAGTCTTGTCAACATTGTTTCAGTTTTTTGTAGCTTGTTTGTAACCTTATTTGATTAGTAGCATTTGTGACATTACTCGTAATACTTATAGCAGTGTCGCCGATCCAAAAGTCAGGTTTTAATGTGTTGAGTAGTCTTTTAGGAAGTGGTAATAAGGGTAGCAGTGATTCATTAGCATTTAATGTTGGAAAAGTCAAAAGAGACGTATATTGCTAAG
This sequence comes from Teleogryllus occipitalis, assembly GCA_011170035.1. Classification (NCBI taxonomy): domain Eukaryota; kingdom Metazoa; phylum Arthropoda; class Insecta; order Orthoptera; family Gryllidae; genus Teleogryllus; species Teleogryllus occipitalis. Next base: position 42,436 of record BLKR01005390.1, read on the forward strand.
AAGAGTTTGAAATAAAAGATTACCTGTCTCCCATCTTATCTTAAAATCACTGTTGAATCGGACCGAAAATAAGGGTTATATATTGCACGCTTTGTTTGTGAAATTTGTCGAGTGGTATGACAGAAATTGTCATTAACAATATCGCGAGAAAGTATGTGTTGTTCTAGCACCACTAGTCTGTATTATGCAGATATTTTTGAACTAATAAAATATTCGAGAACTTACCAGGTTGGCGAAGATGATGGCAACTATAATCATTTTAGTGGATGTGTTCATTTCAGCAGGGTAACTGATAAGTGTTATTCATGAAATAGAAGCTATGAATTCATAATACCAACACTGTTTTAGCTAATTGCTCTTTATCATGTAAAATGTACGAGCCTTCCTTTTTGTCACTAAGCGTCATTACTTGCCTAAATTTCCTGCATGTTTTCTTTCTGGCTTAGGAAATGACAAATCCATTAGCTTTTTTTAAAAAATGACAAATCCATTAACGTGTGAAATGAACATAACCGTGGAAAAGAAGATAATTGGTTTTTATGTATGTATTGAAAGAGCACTAGGAAGAAAATTGTATTTTGAAAATGGAATTACAGAAATTGAGTTATGATTGAAAATAATGCAATGCAAATCGAGGCTCTGTGATTTGATGTTGTTTTCACATTCACGTTTTTGGTTTCTAGGCAATGCCATTGAAATGAATAAGTAAAATTAAAATATAGTTTAAGGAAGACCACAAAACCTCTAAATTAGAAGTGATTTTGGGGTGACTTTTAGAATATGAATATGCGTCATAGTACTGAAATTCAGAACACAAGTAGGTTTTCTATTTTATATTCATATGGTGCATTTTAAATTGTAAATATATCATTATAATGCTCTAAATATTTCTTAAGGTAGTATGTTCGTGCCAGTCGTTATTCAAATACTCAACCATTTATTACATCTATAGGTTGGAAATAGCTGCTTGGAAACACGATCCGAATAATTTAAATAATTATATCATACAAATAAAAGTATCTACACCTTGGATTTCTGGACAAATGTCTGCTTAATTCCTTCAGGATATTGTGAAAAATTGTTGCAGATATTTACGAATTATGAAAAAGTATATCTACTGAAACCATCTAATAGTGTCTCAAATGTCCTAAAAGGGTGGTTGATGGCTATTTTGTTTGTTTGGCTAAAACTGCCTAAACCTAGTAATTTTGAAGAATGATTATATTTTAATTGCTCATTTTTTAAATTTATTATACCGAAACTCAAATACTTTCCCGAATATTCCCTGCTAAATCGACTACGCAACAAAATCTGTTGCACAACGCGCCGGCCATAAGCAGCTCTGCTGGTCGAGGTAAATGTTTCGTCTCTGAGGGCGCACGGCAGCCATTGGACTCACCCCCAGGGCGACTGCGCCCTTGACAGGTTGAGAATGAAGGAAATGAAAAGAAGTAAAAGTGAATACTATTATATGCTTTTAGTCATTTTCTTAAATGAAACTAGTGGTGCCGGAGAACGGCACAGACGTTCTCGAATTAGTTTTCTATTTTCTTTCGTCTGGGATTTGCTACACTCAAACTTGCCACCTACTCTTGCCAACTGCTATCTACCGGCGCCCAAAGTACATTTTTTGAAACTTTCTCAATTGTTCGGTTTCTTGATAGTAGAATCGAAATGTTACTTAAAGAATATTACAGAAGAGTTAAACCTCGTCCTAAATGTCAATTTTTTTTTTTTTAAAGTTTATTTATTGTCGCATCAACAGCGATGGTCATTAGCGACAATTAAATAATACATTTGGTTGTAATTACAATAATAACAACTATGTTAACAGAAATTGACATGGTTTCTAAATTATTGACAATAGTTAATACCTATTATATATCTGAAAATATTTGAATTTTTTTGCAAAAATTAAGAATTTTTTCTTGGTATTTAGGGGATTCCAAAATTAAGGCAAATGAGTCATCCTGCAGAATTTGTTGTTTAAGAATGTTGTAATGAGGACAGTGGTTAATTATATGGTTTAAATTAAGAAGAGTGGAGTTGTCACAGTGGTTGCAGGTGGGAGGAGGGCTTTTGTTAAATAAGTGGATATGACTCAATTTGCAGTGTCCAGTTCGGATTCTAGATATTGCTACTTGTTCCTTTCTATTTAATTCAACACTTGTTTTTAAATTGAAGAAATTTCCTATTTGTTTATGGAGTTCACTGGCTTTGAGCATGGACCACTTGCTGTTCCATCTGTCTTTCATTAAGATTTCAACATGTTTCCAGATATCATTGAATGTACAGGAGGTTTTAATAATTCCGTTGCTGTTTTCTTCGGTCGCCGATTCAGTCCCAAGATTTGCAGTTTCACTTCCTAGGACTTCATTGTCTTCAGGAACGAATTTGATCACAACAGACTTTCCTGCTTTGACAATATGGTGGTGCAATTCATGTATGATGATTACCATTTCGAGGTTATGAATATTATTGTTGATGCTCTGGATGGCTGGAATAGAGCTACAGAAAATGATAAATTTTTTATAGTTCAACTGTTTGATCAATTTGAAGGCTGTCATGAGAGAACAGATTTCTGCACTAGTAAGGCTGGCGTAGGGAAGTAGCTGTAGTTTGATTGTAGTATCTTGGGTAACAACGGAGGCATGTACTTCACTGCTGTTTTTAAAACCACTGGTGAATATGTGGTAACTTTCATTATCGGAATTGTTGATATCAAATTGTATACCCGAGAGCGTCCAGGGTGGGATGTTGTAGTTCCTTTTCTTTTCAATGGGAGGTTGGTGTACTTGCAACTCCTCAAAAATGTTCCTTACTTTCGCATACAAAGGTATGTAGCGAGGATGGTAATCACATTGAGGAAATTTAGGGTTGTAGCCTTTGTAGATAATAGGGTTAGTCGACGAAGCAGCTTTGAGAGCATATTTTAATGTTAAATATTCTCTGCGATGTGAAAGGTTAGGTTCTCTGGCTTCAATGAGTACACTTCCGATGGGACTGCTATGGTAACATCCGGTACATATTCTAAGACATTTGTTATGTATAACTTCCAGTTTCAAGTTGTCCTTTTTGCTTGCTGAAGCATATATAATAGATCCATAGTCGATTTTCGATCGGATTAATGCTTTATATGTTAACATCAGGAGGTTCTTATCAGACCCCCAATTGTTGTAAGAAATGCATTTCAGGATGTTTATTATTTTTTTACAATCATCAACTATGTGTTGTATATGTTTCTTCCAGTTCAGTTTGGAATCGAAAATCAGTCCTAAAATTTTGGTGGTATTATCAAATTTGATACTGCAGTTGTTAAGCTTAAGTCTAGGAACTCTGCTTACATTTTGTTTTGAGAATAATGTGCCGACACTTTTCTGAGCAGAGAATTTGAAGCCGGATTTAAGAGACCATTCGTATATTTTATTTAAGGCAGATTGCATTAATTTTTCACTTGAATCTATGCTTCGTCCTTTGCACAAAATGGTGATATCATCTGCATATTTTCTCACGGTGACTGGGGGGGGTAATTTCCATGTCAGCATCATTGATGGCCAATAGAAAAAGAGTTACGCTGAGTATGGATCCTTGAGGCACTCCATTTTCGATGTTCTTCTTATCAGAGAGCTTGCCATTGGACCTTACTTGAATGACACGATTTTTGGTAAAGTTTTTGATGAGTTGCAACAAATTTCCGCCGACACCTACTTCTTGCAACTTAAGTATGATGCGATGCACCCATACCATGTCATATGCTTTTTCTATGTCAAGGTTGACTACTAATGCATGTTGCTTATTGGAAAAAGCTTCTTTTATGTAAGAATCAATGCTTACTAGATGTGATAAAGTTGAGTGATGACGCCTGAAACCAAATTGGTTGTCTGATATAATCTTCTTGAACTCCAAATACCACTGTAGTCTATAGTTTATAATTTTTTCCATGATTTTACACATGTTGCAAGTCAGGGCAATCGGTCTATAGTTAGTACTTCTTGATGGATCTTTCCCTGGCTTTTGAATTGGAATGACAATTGCGGAGGTCCATATTTTGGGGAAAACATTATTTTCCCAAATAAAGTTGTAAATTTTGAGGAGAGTTTCAAGACCATTAATTGGTAGTTTCTTGAGAAGAATATAGGGGATGTTATCAGGGCCAGGTGTAGAGTCTTTGAGGACTTTGAATGTAGCCCTTAGTTCATTTAATGTAATGGGATCATTGATGTGGTATTGAGAGCACAGATCGTCGTAGTCAGTTAGAGGTTCATTTTCTTTCTCATTCTTAAAAATTTGGAAGGCTTCAGAATAATTTAGAGTGCTCGAATTATTGGCAAAGTTGTTAGCTAACTCGTTAACAATAGCATCAGGATCAGTGATAAACAGGTTATCTGTAGACTGAAGAAAATTAATTTGATTGGATCTTTTTATACCTTTGATTGCATTAATTTTTTCCATGATTTTTTGATATCATGATCTTTGGTAATTTTGGAGACAAAGTTGACCCAGGATGAAATTTTACTTTCTTTGACTGTTCTTCTTGCAGCAGCTCTCATTTTTTTGTATTCAATTTTATTTTCTACAGTACCATGTTTTTTGTATCTATTAAAAGCATGCTTGGATCGTTTTATTGCTTCTCTGCATTTTTCATTCCACCATGGGACCGATTTTGTCCTTTTTGAAGATTTACAAGACTCTATTGAATCATTAGCAGATTTTAAAATTATTTCTGAGAAATTATGGATAATGCTGTCAATATTTACATCATTACCTTCAAAGATGTCAGTATCATTCAACCGCCTGGATATTAGATATTGGTATTTCAACCAGTTAGCTTTGTTGTAATTCAATTTATGGGGATTCATAGTTAGAATTGGTATGCGAAGAGGGCTACTGATGTCAATAAAGATGGGAAAATGATCACTGTCGTGCGGATCATCTATGGCGTACCAGTTGCATCTTGGTGCAATTGTAGTGGAGCATAAGGTGAGATCAATAGCACTGAGGCTACCATTGCTCACATTAAAGTGAGTTGGTTGCCCATTATTTAATAGTGTTAGATCAAGCTCTTCAATGAGTGCTTCAATGGAATTGCCCCTGGTATCATTTGTTTTTGAACCCCATAAGGTGTTATGGCAATTAAAATCTCCGAGTAGGACAAAAGGTTTGGGGAGTTGTTTGATTATATCTTTGATTTCATTAATTTCAAAGTTGTGGCTGTTAGGTAGGTAAATGTTACAGAAACACACTGGGTTATGATCTTGAATTATTACAGCTACAACCTCGATGTTAGATTGGATGTCAAGTTGTTTAACTGTTAAGAACTCTTTAACATAAGTAGCGACACCTCCACTTGCTATGCTGGATGTGGATCGATTTTTATGAAAAGGTTTATATCCTTTTATAATACCTACATGGTTGGCTTTAAAGTTGGTTTCTTGAATGCAAATGATTTCAGGTTTATGGTTTATGCATAATAATTGTAGTCTTTCTAATCTGCAATAGAATCCGTTGACATTCCATTGTAGAATATTCATAAAATTTATAGAAAATGTATCATTTTATTCAGACATATCAGATCCTGACTCTTCTGGTAATTGGTTATGTTTCTTCAATTTATTAATTATTCTTGTGATTCTGTTTTTGATCGATCTTTCATTTAGTAGGGGGTAAATTTCATTTAGCATTTCAATGATGGATTGAATATCATCAGTATAATCTTTAGCTATAACGATGGGGTTGTTAGAACCAAAAGAATTTTCAAGAAAGTTTTCCAGCTGTTCATAGGTAAGAGGGAACTTTTGAGGATTATTAGAGATAGTATTTTTAATGGGTGCAATAAGCTCTTCTACTTTCTTGATATGAGCATTTTCATGCATGGAGTTGTCATCACTTTTGTCTTGTTTCTTTTTCTTCTTTGATTTAGATTTTGTGGATTCATTTTTACAAGTTTGATTTTTGTCATTTTCTGTTTCTAATTGTGATGAAGAATCTGAAGGTAATGGTCTTTTTTGTAAAGTTGGGAAATTGTTTCTGTTAATAATAGGTTCTTCGGATATGTTAGGCATCTCGACAGATTCAGATGGGTGATGTGGTGATTGGGTTATAGGACATTTGTTTACTTCATTAGGAGCATGTTCTTCAGTTAACTGAGGTGAAGTAGGGCACTGTCTGGCAAGATGCCCGGTTGATTTGCACAGGAAGCAAGTCATATCATCAGTTGAGAGAATGATTCTATAATTAGTACCTTCATGGAATACTGTTGTTGTTTCAGGGAGTTTGTTTACATCTTCAGGGGCTATAAATACTTGTCTCCTAAAGCTCATGATATGGGAAAAGCCAGGGTCTGGTATTCCAGCTTTAAGGAACGAGATTTTTGATTGAATTTCTATGTTTCTTTTGGAGAGTTCCTTTGCAATTACATCATGTGGTATTATGGGGCAGACATTTGAGATGATAACCCTTTTGAGTTTATTAATAAGGGGTCTTATGCTTACTATGTGATCTTTAATGTTTACCGTACTGTGATTTGCTGTTAGGTTTTCTGCCACTTGTGTACTACTTAAAAACACACATATTCTACTGTTAGATATTCGTGAAACAAACCTTATGTCACTGGCGTTTATAATAGTTGCAAGTTTAGTGATGTAGTCTTTGAGAGTTAATCCATCTTGGGACTCCAACACAACAGCTTGTTCTTTGCTGGGGAAGACATCGGTAGATGTAACGTTGGCGTAAGACATCTTTCCATCAGATTCAGGTTGAACATTCGAAGAAACTGGGGTTATGTTTCCCCTGTACTCAGAAGAACTCATAACGCCACCTTAACAGCTGCGGGAGCAGCTGGGTTAATGCACGGAGTTGTCTTAAAATATTTCTAATCACTGACAGATTTCAACTCGCGGCACAGGATAAATAAACTTTTCACAAACAGACAGCACAGGGACGGAGACCGCGAGATGACCGTCCGGTTGCCAAGCTCAATCGTGACTCCACCAAATGTCAATTTTATTTGAAAAATTTTGAGCCGTTTAAAAAAAATGACATTTAAGCGTTACTGTAAATGCGATATTTGAAGTTTTTTTTCAGAAAACTATTGTTTTCGAAAAAAATATTTATTGTTATTTGAATCTCTTCTACTTACAAATGGAATAAAATACTCATTGCTGAACATTTGCAAGAGGCAAGAGAGATGTGGGTAATTTTTGAAAAACCAAAAGAATACAGCAAAATTTATTTTGGGTCTTCTTAAACAGTGCATTTAGCACTATTCGTACGAAAAGTTTGAAGAAAAAATTGGAGTCGTTTTTGAGAAAATGGCATTTGAGCATTTCTGAAATTGCGGAATTTTGTGCTCGTTTTCACTGAAAACTATAGAGTTTTCAGAAAACTTTATTAGACATGATTTAATGAACATGTATTTGTAAATGCAATAATGTGAACAAATCGGCTCTAATGTAAATATTAATGACCTGTGAGATATGACACATTTAATACCACCTGAATCCACAAAAAGTTACTACGTGTTGAATAAAACAAAAAGTAACATCTTCAATAACCTAAAGAGAACGTATACCTACAAAACTTTTCCCGTAAGAGCAAATGCTCAACTTCGAGAATGTTACGGCGATTCAGGCATTGCTTTGGATTGGTGGTTATGTAACAGCTTGCTGAACCCAAGGACTTGAGGTGAAATTCTAGCGTGGTCTGATATTTTTTTGGGAAGGGGGGGTGAGGAGGCAACACTAGTGAGGATCGGAAACATTTATGCGCATTCATGTACTATTATTATACTACATAAGCGTCACAAATAAGGCGCGAAGGTACGTGGTTGCCTCTAGTTCGTGCTTCCGCACTATTGTCGAACCGGACTTGATAATTAGATTACGAATGCCAGAGTAAATTCCCGGATGTAATTCAGGTGATTTCCCACTTCCGGCGCTGTGGTTTGATATGCAATGGATTGATATTAAATAACCTAAGTGACGCTTTTAAACAATTCTTTTGAAGTACGCAGTACTCATCCGTTTTTCGCAATTAGTGAGGAATTGCGTAGGCAAAATCCATTTCTTATGCACATTAGGGAATTGCGTTCGACGGCGTTGTGGAGATGCTTTCACCACCTTTTCTTGTGCGCATTTTGAGTAATTTGTCATTTCCAATAAGTATTTTAATCGATCATTTTTCCTGCAATATTTTGTAACTGTAATAAATTTAAAATTTATTTCATTACGAATTTGCAAATTACAAATAAAACTTTTGAAAAAGAATATATTGGACGGGAGTGCTACGCTAAGACAATATAAAATACTCGTAATATAATTACATTTTTCAGAAACACGTTTGAACTGTGTAAACAATGAATTGAAATTGTATTTTTCCAGAATTTATAAACATACTTCATTCGATTCGTCTGGAGAATAAGTACTGAACGATTTGAAAAAAATTGTGGGTTTTCGCTTTTCCGTTCAGTGCGCAATTTGTATTTTTCTTTTATACCTTTTCTTCATTTTGATGCAATTACATCGCAGAGTTCAGCTAGAGGATTTTTAACTTTGGTTTCCAAAGCCTGGTACTAAATATTGAAAAATAAAATTAATAGGACAGGAACAGGAACTAAGATACTAAACTAGGAAGATTCACATTTCCAAAATGGTCATTCTATTTATTAAATTTATTATTCATGTCGTGTTTCTCGTGTCTGGTACACTTGGTGTAGACAAGGTTGATGTGTTGGAATCACTTTTCACTTACTTGCCACATTTCTGGAAAGTAAATATGAAGTTATTAATAGGAATGTATTTGTTTATGTATTATATATAATATTTATATACACACTAAAATATGACCTTCGTAAAAAACACAAGAAAATTATTCAATATGGTTATTAATAATATTGATGATTTAGTTTTACTGTACTTTCTATTAAGTAGTAGAATGCATTGAGCCATTTATATTTTCGTTTATACTTTCGAGTTTTCGTAATGTGGCAGCTGAGCATTATCATCAACATAGAATATGGCACAACTTTTTGCGACTTTCTCGATCCCGCCGCAAGATGTCGCGTGATCACAACCGCATCAAGCAGTGCTGCAGGTCAAGCGACTCTAGAGGTACGATCGAGAATGACGCGAAAAACCGTGTCATATTCCATCTTGAAGATACTCAGCTGCCACGGTAGGAAACTCTAAGTATAACCATGTGGACTACATCATAGTATAGGCAAAAGTTCGCTTAAGAGAAGGTGACAAATTTTTTTTACAATGAAAAGGGGAACGAAAAAATTTATGAACAAAGTTGAATGTAAATAAATAAAACATTCTATTAATTTAAAAAAAGTAATTATGCCAACAACACTTTTAATTATTTAATTAAACGAGTATTTTTCTATTGAATGAATACTTTTTGTAAATATAACATTTTCTAACAATATATTGGAAATTTCGAAGCAAGAAATATCCTTCATATTGGATTTTACGGTAACTGCTGCAGCTAGAGTATTAACATTTACTTGTGATTTATTTGATTAACACATTAGTTTTAAAATATCGAAAAGGAGGGCAGGTAGGACGAGACTTTTCGAGTAAGGACAGAACCTACAAAAGGACTGTGTTCCCTAAAGGACGATTGGTCACCTTAATTAAGAATAATGTTTAATTTTTCTAATTTCCTTGGTGTGGGCTGGCTTTTCGGTCTTGCCTCATCCTCCACCTGCCATCTATCACCACCCAAAGTACATTTTTTCAAATGGTCAAAACTTTTCGGTTTTCTAATAGTAGGGCTGAAATATTACTTTAAGAATATAAAAGAAGACTAAAACCTCGCCCTAAAAAGGAATTTTCGTTGAAACATTTAGAGCCATTTTTATGTAAATGTTTTTTAAGCGTTACAGTAAATACGAAATTTGAATCTCTGTAACACTGGAATCTACTAAGTGTTCGAAAAACTTCATTTGAAGTCGTTTCAAACACTTTTTGAGAAATTTTATTTATTTATTTATTTTACGTCAAATACAGTTAAAACTGCGTATGACGTACTTTATGTAATTATTTAAATCACATGTACTCATAAATACAATAATGTGAACAAATTGCCTGTAATGTAAATAATACGACTTAAGAAACAAGTATAAAAAATTACACTTTTCTAATTTTAAAAAATCTGAGAATAGAGCAATATGGCGTTTATGTCACCTTACAGAGTACATTAGCACTACCCCGGCCAATAGTTTAAGGAAATAAAAATTCAGCAGTTTTTTAAAAAATCATGTTTTTCTTATTTTTTTATACTGCACATATTACTCGCAATTATGTGGGAACTCTCCTAAAAGTTTCAAAAAACTGTACATGACTTTAATAAAAGAACTGTCTATGGATGAACTCTTTTACTTGAAGGAAAAATCACTATATATGGGGTGAATAAGATATCAACCACAATAGTATACAATGTAATTATAATGCGATTACATGTAGTCAGACACGTGTTTCGGGGACACTCTTCCCATCATCAGTGGTTCTACAATTATTAAACAAATTACACATGTCAACAAATCATATATAAACAGTGAACAAATAAATAAATAAATATTTAGAATAAGTACTTACCCAAGTAACATAGATTAAACCCATAATTATGGAAAGTCGAATGACGCCATTTTGGACGTACGCTGTACGAATGCAGAGTGCGGGAAGGAGGAAATGGACAAAAGAAAGCTACTCAATTAATAAATTTATGATGGGGCTGGATTTACTATTGATTGTTCATTAAGGCTTACAAGGTTGGGATTTTTGCCTAATTTTAAGATTTCTAAATTTTCTAATATATTTAATTTGGTACCTTTATTTTCGAAATGTAGAATTTTGAAATTAGTTTCAGGATCGAAAGAGTGGTTGTATTGGATAAGGTGGTTGGCAAATGGGGAATGTTCTTGTTTCAGTCTCCAAGATCTGAGGTGTTCCTCTAGCCTACAGGAAAACTTCCTACCTGTTTGTCCCACATATGCAGAATTGCAACTATTACATTTTAATATGTAGACTCCACTTTTTTCCTTCATGGGTACCGGGGGTTTGTTGCTGGGAAATAAACATTGAAGTGTGTAGTGAGTTTTATAAGCTACCTTGAAGTTATGTTTATTAAATATATTTCCTATCTTTTTAGATATGGGACCTATATATGGTATGCTTACAAATTGTGTAATTTCAGTGGACGGATTTTGTGGGAAGATCTTCTTAATTAATAATTTAATTTCTTTTTGATTGATAAGTTTTTTAATTATAGAGGGGTTATAACCATTATTTTGTCCTATTTGTAAAATAGTGTTTACTTCTTCATCAAATTATAATTTTGACATGGGGACATTGAATAATCTGTGAATCCATGAATGGAAGACTGCAAATTTATGTTGAAAACAATGGTTTGAGTTGTAGGGTATGATTAAATCTGTTTGGGTGGGTTTTCTAAAAATTTTAAAATTATGTCTATTGTTTTTTATATAAATGGTTAAGTCTAAAAAGTTTAGGGTATGGTTCTGTTCTAATTCCATTTTACAAGTTAAATTAGGGTGAAATGAATTGAGGAAATCAAAAAATTGGTTTAATTGTCTGGCCGTACCTGTCCAAAGGCAAATAATGTCATCGACATATCTAAAATAATACATTATATTTTTTAGTAAGGGATTGTTACTATTAAATAAGTTATGTTCAAAATGGTCCATAAAAATTTCAGCAAATAAAGGAGACATGTTAGAACCCATAGCCAAACCTTCAGTTTGTTTGTAAATAGTGTTGTTAAATTTAAAATAGTTATGACCGATACATAAATCTAATAATTTAATTAAATCTATTTTTACTTTAATAGTGGAATTGGAATTCATGATGTGTTTAGTGTAAATATCTTGTACTTCAGAGGGTGGTATATTGGTGAACAAATTATTCACATCAAATGAAACTAATTTGGCATTGTTCGGTATATCCAAATCTTTAATTTTCTGAATAAGATCAAAGGAATTGTTGAGTTTAAACTTGGGGTTAAAATTAGTAATGGAGTTGAATATAGGTATGATAGATTTACTCAAAGGTGAAATACAAGAATTACTAAAACTAACTACAGGTCTAATAGGTAGGTTTTCTTTATGAAGTTTAACGAGACCATATAATCTGGGGCACTGGGGGTTTACTTATTTGTTCACTGTTTATATATGATTTGTTGACATGAGTAATGTGTTTAATAATTGTTGAACCACTGATGATGGGAAGAGTGTTCCCGAAACACGTGTCTGACTACATGTAATCGCATTATAATTATATTGTATACTATTGTGGTTGATATCTTATTCACCCCATATATTTTATCATGGAGTACCATAAAATCTCAGCTGTGGTGACAGAATTCACTGTATTCTATTTTGTAATAGTAAGTAGAAGCCAAAAAATTTAACATTTTAAAATTTTCGAAAATTCTGAGTTAATAGTAAATATCGAACCACCCCATCTTTATAAGTATATTTTATTCTATTCTTATAAGAAACTTAAAGAAACAATTTGCAGCAGTTTTTGAGAAAATTTTGAAAATGTTCGGGATCTTCGTGTAAAGTATCCCCAAATTTTAAAGAATGTTTTTCAAAATTTCAAAGCTCCGACTAGACACAGATGGCCAGGGTTTCTTTAATTTTGAAAAAATCGTATGCATGGTTTAGACGCTAGTAATGTACACAGACGGACGGATGGATAGACGGACGGACAGACGGACGGACAGACGGACGTTAAAAAAAAAGAAAAGTCTTTCGGTGTCAGGGTACCCCAAATGACTTCAAATTAAGTTTTTGGAAAAATCAATAGATTCCTGTGAAAAAGAGCTTCAAATTTCGCTTCTTCGTCATTTTCTTGACAACGGCTTCACATTTTTCAATGAAAATTTCTATTTACGATGAGGTTTTACTCTTCTTTAACATTCTTGAAGTAATATTTCGGTTGTACTATTAGCAAAAACATGTACTTTGGGCGACGATAGCTGACAAAAGGATGGAGCAAGACCGTAAAGACAATCCACACCCAGGAAATTAAAAAAACTTTACTACGAGAAAGTCTGTTCCATTCTGTATCACCACTAGGTACTTTCTCGTATACGTACATATATACGGAGTAATATACGTAGTATAGAGAAAGTTATGTAATACTGCGGGAAATCGATTTCGAGATTTCAACGGAAATACACGTTTTGGGGTTCCTTGACACAAAAAACCTTTTTTTTTTCAACACATCCGTCCGCCTGTCTGTCCGTCTTTCCGTCAGTCTGTCTGTTCGTCTGTGCGTCTGTCTATCCGTCTGTGAACACCACTAGCACCTAAACTATGTGTATGGTATTTTCCAAATTGAGAAACCCCTGTCCATTTGGCTCTAAACTAGAGGTAACTAAACTGAAGGTAGACTTGCTTCTCTTGTGATGAGCCCTTGTTGAATCGTCACTTTGTCACAGGCCTAAAACAATCAGTTTTTAACACGCATTTTATGTAATTTTTTTAGGGTAAAGTAATATTTCAGGGCCGAAGTAACCCGCTTTTACGGTATTTACTTTTGGTAACACTTCAAAATATTTAGACCTATATTTATTACAAAAGTATCTGTTGATTTACCCCTTCTTCAACACTTTTTCTCATTTGAGTTACAATGCAAACGAGCATTGAATAACATACATCCTCTCGACTTTCTTCTTTTTCAGCTGAAAGAAAGAAGCACTTATGAGAAACTCGCTCTTCAGATCAAGACATTTCACTTATTTTGACTAGAATGATGCATATTTTTGTGAACTTACCGTGTTCTGCACAATCGTTTACCAGCACACCTATTTTACCAGTGACAATTTTTGCTAGAAACTTGGTGCATTCGTTTCTGTTTATCTTGTTACCCTGAGAAGTCTAATAAGAGTACATAAGCAGAGAATATGTGACACATTTATTCAAATTATCTTTTCAAAATTGCATACAAGTTGTTTAAAGTTATTCTTTTACGTTTATTCTTATTATTTATTGATCTACTCGAAGAAAGTGATAAGTCATTAATGACTTCCACCAAAGCCACCGTTAAAGACTAGCCATGCTGCACGACGTGGCAACTGCGCATCTCCTGTCAGAGGTGATCCGGTGGAGGGCGGGCTCTTGCGCATTGCATCCGACTTCAGCCAATGAGCTTCAGGCACCTGTTTGCATCGCAATATTAGCGGGAATTTTAAAAGCAGATAGATACCAAAACTATTACGTTACAAGACATTGAAACAGATTTACGAATCATTTATTTTAAATATTGCATCTTGTACACCTTCATCGCGTTATTTTGATTGGTTACCGTTTAAAATTGTCATTTTGTACCACTTTCAAAATGTTTCTCAACACTACTCGCTCTCCGTGCAACATGGCGGCCAGCGTCTGGTCTGGCTTTTCAAACGAAGTGCCCGTGCTGTGGTCACGTGTTCCGGACCGCAAACTGGTGGTGCGCAGAGCGAGCAAAAATCGGTGCCCCGGAGGAACTCGCCCATGCACTTCCGCCGTGGCCCGGCGCAGTCCGGAGGCCGTGCGTGGGGGCGAGGTGCTATTTCTAGGCAGGGTGTCTCTTTTTTGGAGAAAGGCATGCGGACTTTTATCCCTATCGGAGGCTATGGACTTGAGACGCAATCGACGTCTAAAATTTCTTCATGATACTGTGTAAAAAATTAAACAATTTCACGGTGTAAGATGTATTTCTTACATTATGACAATTTGCACTATTGTTGAATGATTTCATTATAGATCTCAAGTCTGTAGAAAGTTCTTGGGTATGAAAACAAAGTCGGGTAAACTAAATTTAATTTTTTTATGAAAGAACTGTTATTACTAGTGAGGACTCCTTTAGTCAAAAATATATCTCTTGCCTTACTGTAGACATGTAAGTAGTACACAAGTAAGAAATTGAAAGGAATTTTATTTAAATTTACTTTGGAAAAGTACTTTAATTTTCTATTTTTGAGAAATTCGTGCCCATCTCATAATGAATTATTAGTATTTCATTAAATATATTGATAATTAATTTTAATTAAAATCCAATCAAAATAAATTATACACATTTTCAATTTGTTTATGAGAACCGTAACTTACAGCTCCACAAAAAATAATTAAAAAGGTCAGGCTTGAGTAAATTAGGTGAGGAAATATTTATAAAATAAAATTCTCTCAGCAACTAGCTATTTATTTTGCACTAAATGTTTGCAACTTTTTTAAATTTTTGTTTCCATTATGTTTGACATTTTGAGATGGCTCCTTATTTTGCTCCTGGACATAAATGTTTCTTCACTATGTGCACGCTTTGTTGAGGTCTCTTTTTGCTTGTAGTGGTAGTAGTAGAGCTGAGGGTGAGTTACTATATTGTTAGCAATGCAAAAAATCAAATCTGCAGTTCGTTTATCATTGCAAATAGTTTTTCTATAACTCGGGAATGAAAATGTTTAGTTTTTCAAATATTGATAATCTCCCGCTTTTCTAAATTTTATTATTATTATTATTATTATTATTATTATTATTATTATTATTATTATTATTATTATTATTATTATTATTATTAAATCGTCCCAGTTTCTGCAGCTATGTGAGGAAGAGAAGCTCAAGCAGGCGAATGTTGCGAGAGAGAATGCGTCATGTTCGCCTCGTGTCGCTCTTGCCCCCAAGCATGGGAATTACTAGGCCCAGGCAAGGGGGACACTAGTAGCTGGCCGGCGAAGTCGGATTACCGACCCAATAACGCCAAATACATTATTATTATTATTATTATTATTATTATTATTATTATTATTATTATTTAGTTTTAACTTTCAACTATTTACCGTCCAAATATTGAAATGGGATTCTGGCACTCAAGAAACCGTTCCCAAATATTCTTCTCCCCTATACGTCATATACAGTTATTACTGTTTTTGAGCAAATAAATCAAATAAGAACGAGACTATTTTGCAACTGAAACAGTTCACGAAGACAGAATTCCGGGCACTCCCTTCAAACCATCTAAAGTTGTAAAGCGGGAAGCAAAAGAAATTTATGATTTTTCTTTCGACAAAAAATATGAATTACTTATCATAAAACCGAACGATAATTCTGTTGTAACAGTGACAACAAATAATGGAAAGATTTTGCCCTTAAGAAATATAAATGATATGACAAGAAAGAAAAAAAGCAAATACAGGTTCAACAGACAAATGTAATTTCAGAATACAACAGGTACATGAGAGAAGTCGATTTGCACGACAACGCCGTCGCGAATGATTGCATCAATGCTAGGGATAAGAAATGGTGGTGGCCACTGTGTATCAATGCCATCAACTGCTGTAATGTGAATGCACAGAAAGTTCATTGATTGTTATCTGATGAGAGGATTTCACAAATTGATTTCAGCTCATATGTGGCTCGCGCTTTACTACAAAGCGACGAAATTTCTTCTTTCGAAATCAGTCCAAAAATACAGAAAATTTGCAAAAGCAGCATCATTTCAGAAAATAGGTTTGATAACATTGGCTACCTCATTAGGACCCGAACTAAATGCCTGGATACGGAGTCTGTAAAAACAACACAATTTTTCTCTGTATAAAAGTGAAATGCATATTCGCCCAGAATGTTTAGAACATTTCCACATAAACTAATTTTTCATTTTTTTACAATCATATAAAACATATTTTCATTAAAAGTTATACAATAAATAACAGTTTTAATCAATGAGTTTAAGTAATGTTATCATTTTGATGTAAATCATTCTCTCAATAGAATCGCAGATACCCCACTAAGGGCCGGTGGTGCGTGAAAGCTCCACGCTGTAATGCGTTGTTGGTTAACGATAAAAATTCTGGCATTCTGGCTATCTGTCATTTTGTAAATAACTCAAGATGCACACAAAAATTCAATACTTTAATATGATTATTTCTATAATTGGCCTAAAATGAGCCAAGTGGGACTCACGGTTAGTGTTTACAAAGTATTTAATTTTCGTATTGATGGATTAGTTTATTTACATCGGTTCATACGGATGCACAGAAAGACAAAAATTGATTTGACGTGACATACGTTTTAGAACTCGAATAACAGAGTTGAAAAAATATTTAAAGGTTGCAAATTCGGAAAGTATTATAGACACGTTCGATATATTTATCTATATTGATTCTGTTTGTGAGTAGAAGTACTTCAAATGATTTTCAATAAAGTTTCTGAAATCCTCAATAGTTTTCTGCTACAACATATGCACCAAAAATACATCCCTGTCAGGGATTCGAACCCGATTCCTTTCGCCCCGAAGCGCTGAATCCGCGCTCGCGTTTCATATCCAGTTGTGGTTTTGCTGATTATAATTCGATCTACTGCTTTTTCGTGATTTAAATGTATTCCGTGTAGGTACATCCACTGTAATATGTAAATTAAAATTAACTTCTTCAATAACTTAAAGAAAACAATGCCCGCGAATGTTTTACTTTAAGAGCATGTACTAATTTAAACATCTTTTATTCAGAAATTAGCCCCGTAAGGGTCAAATTGTTTCTTATCGTCTTGAAGAACTTTTTACTTTCATTTAAAGTATTTTTGGGGGTACTTGACCGTAGTCGATCTAACAAATATAGTATCTTAAATTTTATTTTCCTGCACTTCGTTTGAAGCAGTGTCAATATATAAAAAGGCTGTAATAAATTAATACTAGAAAGACGAACGCCGTCATTTTAACGACTACATTTTCAAATAATGTTATCTTTATTAAAACGAACAGTAGGTCATTGTGATTACTTGACTTTAAATGCATTTATGATGTAAAGTGTATGTGAAAATTTCGAAAATACGACGAAATTACGACACGAAACTCAAAAGTAAGCAGCCAGAATTTTCATAATTATTTTGATGTCAATTGCATGTATTATAATAACTGTATTGATATCATTAGCCAAGCAAATGTACATTGTTTTGACGACGCTGCGCTAGCAACAGTGCGTTGCTCGCTTCTTGGTTGAATTGGACGTTTTCAAATAATAGCTGATGTGTTACTACCGCAGAAAAATGCAATATTGCAATACTACGTAGCTGTTTCTAATAACGCGAGAAAGTATGAGCTGTTGCAGCTCCACTAGTTTACATTTAATATATAAAAGCACACACTTTCATTCTTCAATGCCTCACTGACCAGTTTCGTAAAGAAACTTGTAGTCACTGAAATTTGATGTCAAATAACTTCCTAAAAACTCTTTCGTTACATCTAAAAATCTACTGTGAATTTCTTCTCCCGTTTTGTTGGATCTTTTCATGATGTCGATGATTCCGAAGTTGGATAAGACGGAGCATGAAGGAAAATGCTGGGTCCGACAACTTCCGTCAATTTTGAGTGCGACAAAGGGATTTCAACAGAGTTTTCCTTACTATCCGGGTAGTTTTCTCTCTGAAAAATGTGGAATGGAGAAAAATGTTTTCTGCATTCCACTGAGATTGATGTTGGCGTACAATTTTTCGCCGCAATGGCGCGCATCCATGCCTTTGTCCTTTCCGAACCGTTTGGGATACCAAATGTGGGTATGTGCTCCTCCTTCCTTAAGGCGCTATTGTAATTAGAACGACAAAGAAGCACACAACATCGACGTTGCATCTGAAAAACAATGCACTTCAATATTACTAAAATTTGAAAATCTGTATCAGATTTCAACATGGTTATAAGTTAAGATACAACCTCCACGTGCACCAATAAATATTACAATATACAATAAAACAATGTAAATATCTCATTTACTTACTGCTGGAAAGTTTCTTATATTTAAAAGAACAGCTATCTTGAAAGGCGCCAATTGTCCAAAACCATCGTGAATCGCAGGTGCAGTGACATCCACACGGAGCACCGCAGGCGGAAAGAACGACTGAACATCGCGGTGCAAAGCGAGTCTACCGGACAACCTTACAGTGCTGCCACGTCGTACAGCATGGCTAGTATTAACGAAGGCTTTGCAACCTCGTACAGTGGATCATGTTTTAAGTGGCTGCTAATGGTTCCGGCAAACATTATTCGTTAACAGAAGTACCCGCGTAATCAAGCTTAAAAGGTTACGGGACGCATAGTTTAGGTTTCATCGTGCTAATTGCTGTGTCTGTAATTATTGCTGTAATTATGACTTACAGGTAACCTGTTCTCCCATGAATTTTTGAAACGCAAAAGACCTATAGAGATGTTTGTTTACATCTATTTCCAGTTAAATAGGTTTCGAAACTCCTAAAAAATGCGCCCTTTTTTAAAATTATTTTATTACATTTGTGTTGTAAAACACTTAAAAATTGTCAGCAAAATTTTGGCTGAAACTTTACTCTTTTCTAGGATCACGTGCCTTTTTTGGCTAGCGGTGTGCATTTGTTCGCTGACGTCATCCCCAACATCGGTGGTAACTATACTGCCAACTTAACCGAAAGAAATATGAAACAGAAATGAATAGGGAGTTAATAAATATTCGACACAACGATATTGAATCTTAAATTGAATTATTTATTCAAGTCCAGGGGATGTGCATTGTCATGCCAAATTACTTTCAAAGGTAAGTTTTCTCGCTTCGGTCGCCCGGATCGAAGCGACGGCGAGGCTCGGGACTTCAGCCCTCGCGTTCACCATAAAGAACCTTGAGTATATCCACCGCATTATTACCAATTCTTTTGTATAAGGATGCACTTTAATGGTTAAGTTCACTACCATTTATACCTCAATATAAACAACCTTGAATCTGCCCACTGAATAATTACCAATAACTTTTATAAGAATGCACTTTAAAGGTTACGTTCACTATCCTACACTACGTCACTGCAGTGACAGACAAATGAACATCGCACAGCACATAACCCAGTCTCCGCACGAATATCCATCACTTCATTTTGTCTCATGCAAACATTAATATTGTTTTCAATTACACTATGTACTTTCTGAGAAAAAATAGGACATTTTAGCGACAATATTAGTGACATCATCACGTTTTTAAAGGGATAAAGTATTAATGGTATGATACTCACCAGCTCTAGGGCTTCCATTGTACAATGGACGAATTTCTGAAAAAATGAATCCTGTACATTACTCTCAGCGAAATTGATACGAGACTAATTTACAAAATTTAAAGGGATGGTAGAGTGGGTACAAAAGGGAAAGAGAGAAAGAGAGAGAGAGAGTGAGAGAGAGAGAGAGAGAGAGAGAGAGAGAGAGAGAGAGAGAGAGAGAGAGAGAGAGAGAGAGAGAAAGAAACTAGTGGTACCCGAATGGAACGAACTTTCTCTTACTAGTTAGTTTTGTAATTTTGTTTGGTGTATTCTCGCTTTTCGAGCTTACCAGCTGCCAATCTATTGCCACTTTAAGTAATTTTTCTTATACATTTTCTAAATTCTTCGGTTTCTTAATGGTAGAATTAAAATATTTATTTAAAAATATTATACAACAGTAAAACTTCGTCCTTTAAGTATAATTTCGTTGAAAACTTTGCAGCCGATTTTAAGAGATTGGCGGTAAACGTTACTGTAAATGCGAAATTTTAAGTTAATTTTCACAGAAATCTTTTGAATTTTCGAAAATCTTCATTGAAAGTCATTTGAAACACTTCCAGTTACAAATAAAATAATGTATAGAAATCGTTGGAAATGTACATATTAAATGCGTGAGAGATATTTACCAAAATTACATTTGTGTACAACAAAATACAAAAAATGAACTTTATGTCATTTTAACAAGTGCAATCAGCACTATCCGTACGAAAAGTTTGATGAAAACATTTGAAGCCGTTTTTGGGAAAATGGCGTTTCTGAAACGGAATTTTCAGCTCTTTGCACAGACAAATTTTGAGTTTTCCTGCCAAGAGATCCAGATAGAAATAATCCTAAATTAGTTTAAGCTTAAGTGGTGAATTCTGGCCGAGACAAAAAGTCAGGGGAGTCAGTGGTTGATGAGCCATGTCCTAAGGGCCAGCTAAGCGTTGGTGATTTTTGCTTAAAAAGTAGGGTAGCGGTTGCAATATTTTGGAGTCAAATATTTTCATTCAAAATGTGAACAATGCTTATGATTTCACAATATATTTTTTAAAGTGAGTATAAGATTTTTTAGTTTAATCACTAATTGCCCAAGGAACTTTGAAAGAATTGGTCGAAAGATGTGAAAGCAGGAAACAGATATTCACGAGTTTAGAAAACTAAGGTTTTTTATTTTCTTTTTCATAGCGAGGAAAGCTGGTAATAAACCTTCGAAACATTCAACAGCTTAAGCGCTTTCAGGTGTCATTCAATTGTTACCTTGTAAAACTGTAAAATTAATTATACGGCATTCAATGTTGCTGATTTTACAACACAGGTTGAAGTCTCAGGCTGTAAAGACTGAAAGGAACTAGGTACGGTATATTAAATAAAATGCCTTGGGGTCAGAAATATTTGCATTCTACTCTTATTACCTTAAATTCCTTTGTGTTGGGCAACTCTCCTATTCTGCGGCGAGAATCTGAAAATGAGAGAAACACATGTGAAGCATTAACTACATAATCACACAGTGTGAACTATTGGTGCTACAGCAGTCAATACTTCATCGCCTTATTTCTAAATTATCAATTTTAAAAATTCAGAGGTTTCAATAAAAATGAAACCTACGCCATTTTTTAAGCGTCCCTTGTTTTATCCGCAAAGAAAAATTAAAAAAGTTGGCGATTTTTTGATAAAATGTAATTTTTATAAATTGCATTAACTTCATGTAGTAAAGGACTCATTTTTTACAAAAAACATTTGCATTTCATTCTTTCAAATGAGCAATTTTTTGGAACGGATTTTCTTTAAGACAAAAATCCCTATCTTCAATATTGTATCTTTGAAATGATAGCTTTTTTTCAATTTTTGAAAATACAGAGTTTTCCGGAAATATGATTAGCATAACTTCTTTTTCCCATTTTAAGAGAAAATCTAAAGAAAGTATGTAACTTTTCGAAAATACGAGTAGTTTTCGTGTAAATAGGCCTATATTTCACGCAAAATTACGGGATAACTATTCAAACTTGTAGCGGTTATCTAGAAGTTAAAATATCCGGAATATAGGAGATATCAAACCACAATAGTAGGAAAATAAATTTACTTTGCAGAAAATTCAGTCACACACGTGTTTAGGGAAAGTTTTTCCCGTCATCAGTGGCTCCAAGTAACATGGATTAAACATTTTAACTAACCATGGTGAAACTGTCCTATTTGGTTAAGTAAAGTGTTTAATTCATGTTACTTGGAGCCACTGATGACGGGAAAAACTTTCCCTAAACACGTGTGTGACTGAATTTTCTGCAAAGTAAATTTATTTGCCTACTATTGTGGTTTTATATCTCCTATATCATGGATATTTTTTCATGGATTACCACAAAATCTCCGCTGCCACTACTAATTTAGTAAAAGCTTTTTTATTAATTGCATTAACTTCAAGCACAAGTTACAAGAAAAAGTATTTTTCAAAAAAATTGTACATGACCCTTTTTAAAGATGTGCCCCTTTTTACTTTCTCGCTACTGCTTACACAATCTGGAGAAAGCATTGTAATGCAGCGGGTAGAACGGTGAATTTTCGACAAAAAAACTCTTATTGTCGGACCCTGGTAACGCAAAGATGATCGATTTTGACCCTAAATTACTTGAATGAAGTTTTACTTTTAACTCGATGCTAATAAATTGGTTTGCTGTCCCGAGTTAAAAGGCTAAATGGAAGCATTCAATACGAAATTAAATATAAGCATTTTAGGTACGTTTCTCACGAGGCTGAGGATTTTACAGAGAATTAGGTGGCCTACGCCGCGAGGCGCTCTTCCGCCATGGCGCTTAGTTGTTCCTTGCGTCTGACGGATGCGCGAGGCCTTTGGCCGCTTGCGGTGGCGGGCGGCGCCGCGGCCTCTGCTGTGAGGGTTGCGTTTCCGCAGGCGCTGTGACAGCGTAGCGGGCAGTTGCGGCACACGGAAGAAATTGAAGGCTTGGAAAAGATACTTTAGAAGTATGGTAGGAGAACGAGGTGTTTATATTGTGCAAATATTTTTATTAAAGATTGCGGATATTCCGCGTCTGTTTTTATTATTTTATTTTTATTTTTTCGGTGGTCAAAGGAAGCGTACATCCGTCTTAGATTTTTGCGGCCGCTGTCAGATTGCTTTGCATAGTAATGAAGATAGTCTTGGAAAAGTGGAGAAGTAGAGTTTGTAGAGTTAATATTGTTTATTTCTTTGGTTGCTGTTGCGTATAAGTATGTCTCGATGTTTCAGAATTTGTTTTTGGCCAGCACGCCTTTCTAGGCTGTCTCGAGTTCTATGCGAAAGGTGACACGGATAAATATGTTTTCTAATTTTTGCAGTTTGTTAATGTTTTATTTGCTCGCAGTGTCCCATGCTTGGTAGGTATAAGTTTCTGTGCTCCGTATGCACGGTGTGTACAGGGGGATTTCCGACTTGTTACGAAGGTTTTTGGCTCGTAGGAGCGGTGCAATTCTAGTTATCTGGGAGCCCATATTTTTATGCTTTTGTGCAAGGCTCCTTCCAGTTTAATTTCTCGTCGAAAGTGGCGTCTAGGTAGTTGATATGAGCCCACCACGTACAGAATTCTGTACTCATTTACTTCAATCGGGAGGGACGTTTCTTTCCGGCTCCACGTGAAGATAATGGTCTGGCATTTTTCTAAACGTATCGTAACCCCTGTTTAAAGAGCATCAATGGTAGAGAGAATTTGCGGACAATTGAAGGCGTTTTGTTGCGTGTGGGAGTTGCCCAGCTTTAGAAGTAAAGGCCACGTCGTCGGCGTATAAGTATTCCCTGACTAGAGGGAAGGTCGGTTGATGGTAGGTGAATAGTGTGAAGAGAATAGGAGACAGCACGGCTCCTTGCGGGACGCATTTGTACAGGAAATGAGGGATTGATAGCGAATTTCAAAAGTTATATTTCGGAGGTAACTTTTGAGAAGAAGGTATATGTGTATTGTAAGGAGAGTTTTGCATGAAGGCGGTGATTGGCTTTGTAAAAAGCAGAAGAGAAATGGAAGAAAAAGGCGGGAAGTGCGCGTGAAAGGGAGAGCGATGAAGTGCTTCCACGGCCAGGCGGAAAGCTTGAAGTGCCGACGAGCGCCCTTGGGTCCCGCGAACGGCGCTGTTGGCGTCTAAATGAGCTCTAATTTTCATAATAAACTTATCGGGCGATAGTTTGTCGAGTCTCTGTGTTTTCCCCCGGGTTTATTTAGCAGAATTACCGTGGCGTGCTTCCTTGTTTCGGGAAAGTAACTGATGTAAGTAAGTAATGCAAGCGTTTTTTAGGCGCTGCGGGAGAGCTTTTTGAGCATGCTTGCGTTTATCTTATCTGCTACGCTAGTTTTTTGGTGTTTAGATTTCTTAGTGCGGCTGTGATTTCGTCTTCAGTGAAGTGGTTATTTGTAAGGCTACCGATATCTACTTTTTCGTCGCCGTCTTCTTGTCTTTTGTCGTCTGTATGTGTGTAAACTCCGTTTTATCTGATGTACGTAGCTTCTTATGGGGGTCGATGTGAATCTTTCTTCTAATACGTTGGCGAAGATTTCTGCTTTTCTTGCCGGATCGTATGCTGTTCTGTTTTCTTTACCTCTTAGTCCTGTCACTGGTTCTTGTGGTTTTCGGAGAGTCTCCTGTACTTTCCAAAGGTCATTCCGGTTTTTGATATAGTTTTCCCATGTTTCTGCACGATATGCGCTTAAGAGGCGAGATACGTTTCATCTAATGCACTGAAAAGTGGCTTTGTCTTCGGCGTCTCTGTTCGTAGTATTTTCTCTGTGCCCGTCTCCTGGCTTGAATTTGAGAGACAATGAATGTCGGTCTTTTCGATTAATTTCGTTTTATTTTTCGTGAAGCGGTTACAAGTCAATCGAAGTTGATTGTTGAATTTTGTTACTTGTCTGTCAATTTCGAAAGATGAGGCGGGGATACAGTTCATGAGCTATTCGATTTCTATTATCCTTCCAGTTTTTAGTGAATTTAGAATTTGATATAGAGAAAGGATAGGCTCCAAGATAGATTGCGGAAATGATTGGTAGGTGAGGTGGTCAGATTATCATTCAGATAGAGGATTTGGTACTGATGGATTCAGCGAGGAAGAATGAATTATGTTGTCTGATTAAATGTCGTGAGGAGCGTCGTGAATGAGGCAAGTAGGGCCGGAAGGTGGTAGAAGAGAGGTGGTGAGGGTGGTGGAAGAGAATGGATTAAGAGTATCGTCTGGGGCGCCGACAAACGTTCCTCTTGGGAACAATTCTTTTATGGTCTCTGTCCCTCTTCAATCATTTGGCGGCCGCGATGGTGTAACGGTTAGCGCATCAGACTGTCATATCCAAATTCGCGAGTTCAAACCCGATCGAAGCAGTGAATTTTTAAGGGCGAAAAAATCCTTCCTTCGGAGGGGAAGTAAAGCCGGCTGTCCCATGTTACTAGATTTACTGCATGTAAAAGATCCTCAAGCCTAAATGAAGCCTCTGAGATAAATTCAAATTACCTGTTTCTTCGCCCAAGTAATCCCTTCTTTCTCCCCTAGTAGGTGAAAGGAGTAGCGAAATTTGCGTGGTCAGACGGAAGAGCAGGCCTCATGGGCCTGAGTCTCGCCACGTAAAATAAGAATTCAATTCAATCTGCCGATGTGTTGACCTTACACTCGAGGTGGGGAGGAACATAATAACTTCCCCAAAAGTTGCTTATAAATTCACTGTTCTTAGCGTAATATTACAAACAACAACTTCACACGCTTGGAATAGAGAAATAATCAGCCGCGCTGCCGGGACAAGACGGTAGAATAAAAGGGCAAAATACACAAACAACTACTTACATTCATCCAAATGATATCCGCATTGAGATAAAATGGGATCAACTTTAGCTCTTAATTCGCTATAAATCTTCTGAATACCCTGAGTACTTGCATACTCCTAAAAGGAAAAAGAGAAGATTGATTTGTAAATCCAAACAAACATTTTATTACAATACGGGAGGGGGAGATTGAAGCGTGACGAATACTCAATTGGTATTTTATCAATTTTCGTGTTGTAATAAGATGTCTTGCGATATGAATATTTTTGTCACCTTCCCGTCACCTTGTTGGACGCGATTACGCCCGAAGAATGTGTTCCGCAGTCGTAAATAAAACCAAATTGTGAGAATGTTACCGAGTGACAATGTAGTTTAATGATTAAATTTGTTCTAGGAATTAGTTACCCCGACAGGGATTCGTATCCGAGCGCCGACCGGGTCTTCTGGATCAACAAAGTGACGGCAAATGTGACAAATGTCGCTATATATATATATATATATATATATATATATATATATATATATATATATATATATATATATCAAGTGAAAAACAAGTGTGTGTGTATATATATTATGACGGACCGGTGATTCGGTCCTGTTCTACAGTAAATTTGTACAAGGGGACAGGTGTTCTTTTTTGCGAATGGGCTCTGGGTGCATGCACAAACATGGGAATAGCAGCTTTTTAATGTAAAAACATAGAATGCTTTATTTCAAGAAAAGATAATGGACATTACACAAAATATCGTTTCATTAAGTATTTAGAATGTTTTATTAATAATAGTTTAGCATTAATGAAGTTCTCATGACACTGACAAGTATGATATTACTCCTGCACTCAGATAATTCTTTGAATGGATTGTATATATTTCTCATAAATCATAATATTTATGCATGATTCATTTTCTTATTAGTACGTATACATTGCTAATGCAAACTTTTTCTTTCTGTTTTGAATTTACACTTCATACTGTTAATGGGAGCTCCCTTTGCGTATACTGATACATAATCACCTCGTTATTTCAACACTTATTTGTTCTATTTACAAAACAATACCTGCCCTTCCAAAATACCCTTTCTGCTCTCCACATTAAATTATCTTATTTATTACTACGGAACATATCCGCGTAATAAATACATATCCTCCTATGATTCTCACAATCGTCTACTCCCTTTCCTAACTCACTTAATTCTATGACCACATAATAATGAGTCCCTCCTAGGGACAGTCTTACTGATTTTGTTGCGTATGAAATTCCTTCGAGCGGACCAACTCCGAATAAGCCAGGGCGATGTGAAGAGTCGGGGCCGTTTCGCCCGCCACGTGGCCATGGCGCTTGCCCCCGCCGCTTGAATCCGGCCACCGGTCCAATTCCACACCCAATGTCCACTCGCCACCAAATCAGCAACCGTCAAAATTTCCAACTCTTCCAAATCCGTTTATTAAGCCCACCGACGATGTCTCGCTATGTTCCTCAGGCTGCCTTTGCCGCAAACGTGTCCACACACTCACATTTTGCCTCGCCCCACGCCACTACCGTCCGTTTAATCTTTAGTGTTCTTCACATCACTCGATATCAATTAATAGCACTGCTTCTCATTGTCCTACCTCGCGATTTCTTCACGATGTAATCGGATTCCCCTCAACTTTGGTTCCTCACCGCCATCACTAGCTTTTTCGCACCGCCGTTCTTTACTCTCCTTCCTCGACTGCTCGTCGTCGTTCCCACGATTCTCTCCCCAACCGCCGAAGTTTCGTGCCTCGCATTCGTTCCGTCTCGCCTGCCGCGGGACACACTCTCGCTCGGAACGAGTCCGCCCGGAACGGCCGTCGTCCCCACGTTGCCCGAACCATGTCGGCACCCGCATCTCAATTGACAAAACGCGGTGCGTTTCAATATATAAATTACTCCGTATATACCTACATAATGAGAGGTGCTACAGAATAGCGCAGACTTTCTGGAACTTGTTAATTATCTAATTTGTTTGGTCTGAGCTAGACTTTTGGAAAAAGATGCTTGAATGGCAAAACCTCTTCATGGAAAACATCCAACCAAAATTACCCAAACTCATGTCGACAACTAAACTTCAAACTGCTAGCTGATCTCAGGATAGATCTTGTGCTGGAGAGATCTTACTCAAGGATTCATGATTCATGATACAAGATGAAGTTTTATCGACATGGATTTTCATAAAATACTTAAATAACAGCAGTTTCTTTTGACCAAAATGAACAATAGCCTTTGGTGGTACGCGTTAGGTACAATAATTATGTAATAAATTGCGATATCGACCTGGTGACATTAAAGCCAAACTATGTCGGAGATAAATCAACGTTCATTCCTTGACGAATCGTCGCAGCTAACGGAGTGTTATTTCCGCCCAAAAAGTGTCGAGGAAACATTACATATTTGACGTTCATGAAAATGACATCGATTTCACGAAGGCTAATGAAATCGCCGGTAACTCACCGCAGACCGTTAACACAGTGTTCTTGTTGATATAATAATATTTATTCTTAAATTCTATTTACATGGCTAACTTATGGCCTAGCTTACAAACTAGATACTTACAAACTAATCTAAATCTACTTTGTCTTACAGCCTAACTTAATCTAACAACGAACATTATTTACATTATTTATGGTAAGCAATACATACACATATAACACTTACAAAAACATACACTTTTAACATTACTCATGAACTCATATAAAAATTATTTACACTATATATGCATCGACGACATCATTTCAACAGCGGTTGCAACTTTAACACTGTACACTATTTACATTATTTACACTGGTCAAAGTATACAAATACACTTATAAACACAATCCATGAAATCATTTAAACACTATTTACACTATACATGCTTGTAGGCACTTCATTTAAACCGTATTGTCTTTGTTTAGGCTCGCCTGTACTCGACTGGGATGAGGTCATCTTGGGCAGTGTGGCGAAAATAGCAGGCAGCGCTCCCTGCTATTCGTATTCGTATATTCGGGCGCGCAACTCTATCAAGATCTCCTTATGTTCGCTTGCTTCGTGTTTCCTGTCAATTCGGACACCTTAATCTGCGGCTGCAAGTAAACACATCTTCAACTACGCTCCTCTTCGAAAGAAGGTAAAATTTCCTTTGAGTATCTTGGAGGTTTTGATCAGAAGAATAGAAAACTAGTAACGTCGATGTCATCAAAAGGCGTGACTGTATCTCAGCGATTGAATTCCAGGTGAGACTTTTGTTCCGCGAATATCTCGCCCGTGCAATGCTACCGTAGACAACCGTATGCTGTTCTGCTACCTACTCAACCCACAGGGTACGTTGCAACTACACATGCGGCAATGTTTGAAGTCGTGTAACTCACGAGTCAAGGTCTTCGCAAACTTAAAACATACGTATTTGTCATTTTTTTGCATAATTCGATTTTAAAACTCGCTATCTGAGTTTAATCATCCACTTTTCTGAATGCGATGTCGTAGGTAAATTTGTGCTGAAAGTTCGCGATAAAACTGAAAATAACGAAAAATTCTGGTTTTCAAATCAAATTCTCGTTGTTTTCCCATTTTTCCAGTCTTTTTCAATTTCCCGGTTTTCAAGGATCCCAGCTTCGCTGGCCATCCTAAGTAGAATTATGACATAGAATTTCCTCTTATGTTTTCTCAAGTAGAAACAAAACGCAATTGCTAATGCTGTTCTCTAGAAGGGAGCGTATCTGTGCCGGTGGGGTGATCCCTTGAGCAGTTATTAGCGGATGTTGTTGTTACTGTTGATGTTGGCAAATTGCAGGCTGCAGGCAAACGCTCCTGTTATTGTTATTGTATGCCTGCACTGTGAGTTTTGGCAAGAACGCCACCAGAGGGCAGAGTAGCCGCTGCTTAGGCATTCCATTGCTTACTCTCAATAACTAACTTCAGTTCTAGAGCTCGTTTATATCCATTGAACTAAAGCAACATGTAATAAAATTTCAGATAAAACAACTGCTTCTCATATGGTGTACGCATAATATGTAAACTATTGAATTTTTATATAACAGTAAATGCAACAAAAACAATAATAATTATGGATCTTAATGACAATAAACATCTTACTGGAATAATGGGATATGTTTACACGTCTTTTACTAGTCATTACTAATTGCGTCGAAACTCATTACGCGTCATTACGCGTTGCAACTCATTACGCGTCGAAAGGTTCTATTATATGGGATGTACTCTTCCTTCTATACATAAAAGATACGCCCTCGCCAGTTAAAAAGAGAAGAATAGTTCTCTTTGCCAAAAGTAGATTTTAAAAAGAAACAATGAATAATTCAATTTCAGGCGGTTCAAATTGGTTTCTTAGCAATAAATTAATAAACGAAGCAAAAACTCTTACAATGCCTAATTTCATTTCAATTATTTCAGTTAATTATAATTATATCAGTTAATTATGCTACGCATTCAGAATTATTTCAAATTCGATCAGATTTCATACAAGTTCTTACGTATATTTTGCAAATACACTTCCGTGTTCCCATCTCACATATGACACAACGTTCTGCTAAATATCTTCTGTAAGTCTCAAATCATAAAATTACGGAAAATTACGAATATTGATAGAAATGTCAAATTTTAAACAGTGAAAAGCAGAAGGGGATCAAGGTAATTTAAACATTTTACTTTATATGAGTATATATTACCTATTTTTCATTGCTTTCAACTTTTTTAAGAAATATTTTTTTCTGTACAATGCTCACATAATACTACGAATATATTTACTTTTTCGTGGTTTACTAAGTGATTAAAATTAATTTTATTGCTTTAATACTAAATTTGTTTCTCTTATCAGACTACTGGACATTTTGGAAGAAAATTCACAGAAGCATTTCATTACTGAGAAATAGCAAAATAGTATTAAATAAGTTTTAATAATTCCATACAACCACTGGTAGAGCAAGTTCTCATGTTTCTACAGCATCGAATTCTTCTGAAATTGCATTCTGCTTCTTATTCTACGCTTTTAAAGTCGTTTCTTTTACAATCAGTGGGAAGTTATCTATATTAATATTACAGCCGGTATGCAGTAAGTATAGAATGTTAAGAATTAGCAATCAAACGACCCTGTTGTCCCACTTTCGGTCCGCGCCTAGCGCCTCGTGTGCGGAGGAGACAGCGTCATCAACTGCCTGTGGGGCGTCTCCCCTTTCGTTCTCGTAGCGTCTCTGCGGCTTAGCGCTGGCCCTAATCCACACGCGGCGCGGCTCGTGTCAGCGAAACCGGATGGGATGCCACGACGCGGACGAGGAAAGAGCCGACACGGAACGAAATGTGAGATCTGCAGTGTATACGAGAACCAAGATGACCGTGAGGTATACATTAAGTAGGAAAGTTTTCCAAAAAACGAAGTATTTATTTATTTGTTTTTGCTCATGTACGGATGTACAAATATTGCTTTCTCAATGCAGGTATTTTTCAGTACTTCGACAGTGGGAAACGATGTACTAATACAGGTTTGAGAATTATGTACAGAGATTAGTTTCTTAAAATCTCGCACACAGATTTACAGCTGTCGTTATCAGTAACTGATAATAATTAAACACTTATAAAGAAATGAGGCATAGAAAGCAGAATGGAGCGATACCATTCCTTCAAACCTCCGCCATTTGCAGTAAGATATCACCATATATTTATCCAGTAATTTACTAATATTACTAACATATTTCTCATATTTTTATCTAAGTTTAATATTCTTAAATATAAAAACTAATTAAATATAGAGCTTTGCTCACGTTATTTTGAAGTTTCTAATGTCACGCAAAGTTATACTCACGCTTTAAATAAAGGGACAAAATTGTATTGACATAGATAAAATTGATAAAATTTCAAAAGCAGTACAATGTAAGAACGGACGAATAATTAGAGAAGAATGAAGGTGACGCGTACAGAATTACACTTTTTGAAACGTGTAAATCAGTGCTCGCATCAAAATATTGAAATGCGAGGTTAATTTAACTTTGTTGTAAACATATAAGCGACCGCTGCTCCGTTTATCACTTCAACAACACTGCTTGTTACTCCAAAGCAGCTTTAAAATTATTTCACTGGAGTTTGTGAAGTATAAGGGAGTCATTTCATATGAGAAAATCACACGACTGTATTCTTTCCAAGTAGATTAACAAAACTTTTAATACTTTGCTAAGAAACGCTTACTTACAGTACTGCAGTTTCTTGACGTTTTCTTCCTTATATCTTCGAGAAGGCTGCGCTTGCAAGTAGTAATAGTCCTGCAACACGTACGGCTCACCGTGCCTGACCAATTCCACCAGCCGTCAGATAAGCAGTGCGCTCGCTGCTCGATGACGCGTGAAAGCCAAGGCGTTAATTGGCTTCTTATTGTACGAGAACATGTTTCCTTGACGGCCTGCAGACTGCAGTGGTGAAGAATCGACATAGTTTGAATGTGGAATTCTCCTATAGGCAAAATATTAGATTGTGATTGGGAATACTCTTTGCGCAATGAGATAACTTTTACTGCATCTAATGCATTACCCTGTCATTCACTAAACGCCAAGAATAGTTTGCACAATTCGTCTAAAGTGTACAGTAAAAGTAGTAGTATCGGCTTTGGTTGCTCAAGGTAATTGATACACAGCCAGGTCGAACTCTACCGCTGTCTGGAGGAGAATTTTGCCTAGCCGTGGATTTTGGAGAGAATTTATTGCTCTAATCCGTAATTTTTCTGTGGTTTCTCCGACCAACAGGTGAATGTCGGAGCAGTACCTTAACAAACGGGCCACGGACCGGGCGGGATATTTCCTCCCTCTTCCTTGTCCTATCATCACCTCTTACTCTACCACTACACTCTACCACACATTTCGGGAGTTTAGAGCGTGACCAGTCTGGGATTGTGCCCCGCTGGTGGGAGATGCTTGTTTGGGGTGAAGCGAGCCGGCGTGTAAGTCAGCGCCAAATCTCACAATCCAGCAGTGGAAGATCACCGCCACATCCCGCAACAAGATCATGTACTAGACTTACGGCACTAGTGACCTTCGCAGTTCATGCACCCGGAATCACTAATCAAACTATCAATCAAAAATTCAATAGTAGTACTATGTAATTTTTAACTCACAAAATATGTTACTAAGGAAGGGGCGGGAGATCCCCAGAGACTACGCTAAATTAGTGGGAAAGGCGAACATGCGGCTGAATTACGGTCGTCGATACATATCTGGAAAAATCCCTCGAAAACCTGAGAAAAGTTCCGTGGACTTGACTTCTCCAATATAAATCGGAACGGTACACACAATGAGCTCTCCATTTGGAGCTCGCCATTCAGCAGACAAAATCCGCCAAGTATCATCAAACCGGGATGAATACAAGTGCTTGGATATATCTTTTGTAAAGGCACCAGGGACAGCGACGGGAGGCCGTTAACCCGCCACGTGGCAGTGGTAGAAAATTCGTGAGTAGTGTCCAGAGACCACGGCTTTACAATACCTTAGCTAGCACATGATAGCCAATGACGCGGGAGACGTTTATCAGTATTCGTCTGGAAAGAAATGAAGAATTCATTCTTCCCTGAAATGTAATGTACGAATTTCATCAAACGGTTCAGATGTCTGTGAACAATGTTCTCAGTTATTTCTGACACGGAGGTCCTAGGGTTTGATTCCCCGCGATGGAAGGTTTTTGATACCAGCGGCTGACGCAGTCAATCTGGAGTAGAATTGTGGCGGCCGGCTGCTTTTACCGGTATTTTCAGTAATTTTTTCTTATCAATACCGAGTGAATGTAGCAGCCGCGGACTGTGCGCGATATTTCCTTTCCCAACCTATAGGCGAGCGATGCGGAGCTGTTGAGGTAAAGGAACTGGCAACTTTTATGCGGCGATCAGTTGGGGAAAGAGAATAGCAGTAAATACACGACCATTCGTGTTAAAAGTGGGTGAAAAGTCCAGAATAGGTGGGAGAAGTATTCCGAACGATGTGAGTGGCAGTTTCAAGTTCATTTACTGCGCGTGTTATTGAATTCATTCAAAGAGGCCATTCCTTGTACAATTTTACTTAAATAATTCATGATTTTCACATATTGTACAGTTCACGTTATCTGGAAAAGTGATAGTTTATTGTATTGTGTTAAAAGTAATTGTTTTCTGTGATATGTAAAGGGGTCAGATTTAAGTAACGTGTATGTTACGTTTAATTGTTTTTTTCTCTTTAGAGTTCACAGTGTTATAGTGAGTGCGAAGCATAAGGCCTGTGAACCTGTGAACGGGATACCTTAAAACAAGTGTAAAATTCATTTTAAAAGCCGTGCACGGAAAAACTATAGAGTAGAAAGAGTAAAATAATGTGGTAGAGGAAAATTCAGAAAGATGAATGAGCAAATTGTGAATTGTAGTTGGTGAAAGTGTGTTCAGACAGTCGAGATGACGCCAATTTTTTTTGTTTTGCCTTGTTTTCTGTTTTTTTTCAGTGACTATTTAAAGTGCATAATCCTGTTATATAATTGTGTCACTGTAATTTTTCATTGAATATATGCTGATTTTATTCGTATTTTATTGGATTCATTGAGTCAAGACCTTTCTAATACCCAAAGATCCTGCTTCCTGAGAATTTTAAGCTCGCTTCACGAGCATTCATACTATCACGCCCTCTCCCCACGTGTGGAAGGTAGTAGATGGGCGTGTTAGAATATATATTATAACGCCCCATCCACGTACGGGCTACAGTGATGCTTGGCTGCGAGGGAGGCAATCAGCGGCGTAGTTTGAAATGCGCGCTCCATGCCGGGGGCCTTAAGTCTCGAGGGTTCCAAGCAGAGTTCGCTGGTTTAGAGGGCAGTGTCGATGCTTTGCAAGTGCCCAAAAAGTTTCGGTCTTTATGATGTGAGCAAGCGACCGGAGAGGATAGAGTGGCGAGAGTCGGGAGTGTGGAGCAGTGCTGTGTTGGTGGTATATGGGATGTAGTTCGCCACCACAAAACATTACAGGAGATAAAATGGAATCTTAATGTACTTAATGTACAGGAAGCCAAACAATTGTACACTGTTCAAACATTATTTCTGGATTGTCTTTCTTGTGTTTTTTTAGGGACATGCAGATGTCTGTGTACACTGTTCGTTATTAAATGTCATTATTTTTTCCTCGAAACATTGCACTTTATTTTCTTTTCCGTCGAAAGGGTGTGGAACACAGGCAATAACTTCGCTCCTTTAGTCTCCGATTTCCTATTGAGGAAATTAATCTCAAAGATTTTTTTTTTTTTCGTCTTGGTGACCAACCGCGGACGGCCGGACCCACGCCGCCGCCGCCCGCCTGAGAGCGTTGCGTCACAAAAAAAAAATATACATATATATATATATATATATATATATATATATATATATATATATAAACCATGATACTATAGAAGGATACACGAACTTGTGAATCCATAAAAACGAAGATTTAAATATATTGTATTTGTATCATTTAAATATTACTTGTGAAATACTCTAAAAATGAGTTAATAAACTCTTTTTTCTCTCAAAATTTCATTAAAAATACTCATAAAAATACTCATTTTGAAAAAATTCAACATAACGTATTTCAAGTTCTAGTTTTGAAGATCAAATTGCACCAAGAGAAAAGTATCTTTAGAAAATCAGTTGTAGGAGATCCAACAATCTTTTAACTTTTCCAGTCATTGAAAATTCAGATGTAACAATGAAAATAGGATCCGTTTCATTTTAACGAATGATTTTGAGAATTTATTGCTCGATCTTCTCTCTTGGAAGCTCCTATTCATTGATCAAGAAATTTAATTCAAAACCTTATGAATTCTTGCTATTAAATTGCATAAAAGGAAGGAAAGTATAACTTATGCACCAATGGAAAATCCCTATAATATTGTTTCATGTTGTTCTCTAAGATTAAATAAATGAGAGAGGTTTGCAAATTCTGAAACAATACAATCACTATTCACTGTGAACTCAGATTTAAACATGTCTCAGGAAAACAAATTAAAGTGTTTTATACTTACCAAGATCAATAATTGTACTCGTATGTAGTGGAACAAGTAAATATATATTGTTTCAGAAAATCTTCCTACCCACTATAACTGAAAATCTTACTGCATCGCGTATTATTATAATCTCCCAATTTTTGTGAAGGGGCTAATTATTGAAACGGTTGTAGGATATTGCGTAGCTATATCATAATCTTTGCTTTTAAAAACACTCAACCTACGAACTTAAAAAATTCGGTACCTTCTCTGGAAATGTTATTTTTCCCAATGCTGTGAACGGTTTAGACGCTAGTGTTGTTCCCGACAGATGGGTGCATGGACCCACACGATTGGATTGCCGAAAACATTTTTTTCGGGATCATGAAACGAGAATATGAAACGTGTACTGTGTGTACATAACGAATTAAATCACATTTACTACATATAGCACCAACACTTTTTATGTTTGGGACCCACCAAACGAGTGTTTCTGTCGAAAAATGGCACATTTTTGCTGCAGCATTACAATACATTCTCTATACTGCAGATCTGTAAGTAGTAGACTATACGAGAAAGCAAAAACATGTTAAACGTTTATGTTCACAACGTCTATTCAATAAAAGAAACACAAAGCACAATGTATCTCAATGCTCGATTCGTGCAGCGTTGCTTACTAGGCCTTAAATGTAAATGCAGAAGAAACTCACAGAAGTATTCTTTGACGGGCGGCAGGAGATAATTATGTTTCCAATATGTTAAATGCAAAAGGATTCCCCCAATTCATGCATATCCTTATTTCTTAAAAGTGAAAGATTTTGAACTGTTGTGAAATTCAGGTCTCTAAACATTTATATACAAACGCAAACTCAATAATGAGAGAAGAATTACAAACAATCCTGCAGCACTTTAAGATCGTGTATATACAAAAGTTTCAACGCTCTAGGAAAGAATCGTTAAAAGCTTATTTAAGAGAGTTTATAAACAATACACTTTCAGCTCACTAAACACATTTGCTCCTTTTTCAAGATTCCCACGATGTTTTTTATACCGCTCAAGCAGACACACTTTCTATTAGGTCTCACGGTGATGTGCTTCACCTATCATGCATGTACAACAATTGCATTTACTTATTTCTAGTAACCCAATTTTTCTTGGTCATTTATCAAAGTAACCGAAAAAAATGAATTATATTTGCGTTCTTAATTATTATCAAGAGACAAAGCCTTAAGTCCCTACCAGGAATGACAGAATGATTTGATAGATTGGTGATTTTGATGTTATGATGAGAATGATTATATGAGAAACGGTGAAATTTGACGCAGAGGAAACGGGAGAATCCGAGAAAACTTTCGACGAATCCGAAGTTTTCTGGTAGCATGTCTTTGTAACTTTTAGAGCAAATATATTGTTGTGTTGCTACAACGTTCTACTCGAGCGCTCCAATGCGCCAACAGCTGCTATACGTACCATTTTTTTCTTTTTGGCTAAAGAGTAGAGAGAAAGTTATGTTTTATTAATTTTATTTTACATTGATGGACAGAAAAATGTTCAGCAGTGAGGCTCATTTGATTCACCGAGCAAGTACTAGCAAAGTGTAAAGGGAGTAACTTCTTGTTACCCCCTTCATAATTTTCTTAAAAAAATATTTCTTTTGTGTTCTAGAAAATTTGCTTTTCAAGGGCGTGTTTTTCCACTTTAATGTCTTGTATTTGATTCTTGCCGCACGTTCTATTGTGCTTCAAAATGATTTTAGAAAAGTTTTCTCCTCTGTTTTCAGATAACTCATCGCTATCGTTATCACTATTGTATTGTGATGTGCGAATGTCTTCTTCAGGTTTACTGTCCTGATCGGACATTTGTACATTTTCCTTCATTATTTGGAGAGTAGTCGTCGATCTGTTCTTTCAATGTGACTGCATCCCAAACTTTTTATCTAGAAGAACGCTACTAGTGCTACGCGTACTTTCTGTTGTAATAATTTAAAAATTTCAAATTGCTTACGTAAGAAGTGCGCGGCGTATAGAGTACGCCTAGATGCACGGGTAAAAGAAAAACAATTACACACACCGTACTCAACACAAAGAAAAATACAGACTGACTCACAATCGGCAGGGCAACCACGGGTATTAGGTGTGGGCATTTCCGTTTTATCGAAATTCCAGGATAGAACATTCCAGACTTGTAGCGTCGCGTACTCCGTACGCCGCGCGCCAACGTACGGGTTAACCCTCAAGTGCCCCTTGTTACTTACATGTAACAACATATATTAACTCATATTTGCACTAATTTGCAAATTTTATGTCTTCAAGACACAGAGAAAACTTAAATTAAACATACAAGCAAGTTTCTTTGTTTTTTTCATTCCGGAACTCCAGATAACTATTTAGCCGTAATCGCTAAGGCATTGTATACTCCTGGCCACGGTTTACATAAGACTTGCGTCGGTTCCAATCCTCATCTAAAACCGTGCTTAGCTGCTATATGCCTGTGGTTAAGT
Organism: Teleogryllus occipitalis; assembly: GCA_011170035.1. Taxonomy (NCBI): domain Eukaryota; kingdom Metazoa; phylum Arthropoda; class Insecta; order Orthoptera; family Gryllidae; genus Teleogryllus; species Teleogryllus occipitalis. The sequence goes on from BLKR01005390.1 coordinate 80,710, forward strand.
CGGAGGGAGAGGCCAGTGAAAAGCAAACGGTGGTTGGTCCGCACCGAAGTTGACGGGACATTTAGAACTAAGATCTAACGGTTTTGCATCTTCTTATAGAAAAAATGCTCATATAACCAACGGTTTGCGCCTTGGGGCGCTCTAATAGTAAATATTTAGCAAAACATTGGTTACCAATAATTGTTTCAAAAACATTCTGCCAGTGGCGCATGCTAGCGGAGCCTTGGACGTGCGCCCAAAAGCGGCGCCCCAGACCCCCCGGCAGGAGCGGCCGACGCCGCTATTTTCGAGGTTGACGTCGCGGACGAGGAGGACACCGGGACACGCCTGCGATAAGCACTATCAGGAGGATTTAATTGTTATTACGTGACAAGAATCATTTAAGTTGGGTTTGAAATAAACTGATGAAACACGACACATTGTTAAAAGTTTGAGATTTCGTGAATGAACTAGGCATCGAAAATAGAGGAAATGTAAGGGACAAGCAATATGAACAACTTAATAGTGATTTTTCTTGTCAGGGTGAACATTGTCTCAAGTCTAGGGACTTATACTAGAGAGGGGACGGAGAATAGAAGAATTTGAACTTAAGAATATCCATCGGACGTACCTTACGAGTGTATGGCATAAGATTAAGAATGAGACAATATGCAGATTTATAAGAAATGCATGCAAATGGAGACTTTAGATTCATGTCAGAGAGCATGAAACTGTGATTTTTTCTGATGAAACTGTTTCCCTACCTTATGGTGGTGAGAGATTATGATAATCGATGTGTTTTGTAGTGAATGTGTTAATCATTTTGGAGGGTACATTGCGTGATGCAGTGTTGAATTTTCATCTTAATATATGTGGGATAATATATGTGAATGTCTGGTATCAGGCGAAGTTGGTTTATCGATCATTGGTAATGATTTTGTAATTTTTTTTGTAGTTTGTTGTTCAGTATGATTTGAATCTGAGACCTTACATTATAATTGCACTTTGTGGAGAACATTATATTTGTGTTTTGTTTTGATTTTTGTTGTGTTTGGGATTACAGGAATCCTTACGCGTTCTTCGCATTAAGACAAAACGGCAAATTTGTGACGTATCTGCTGACGACAGGTCAGGAGGGTGACAGACACCCATGTATGTGCAATTTCTCATTAAATGTCATTGTTTGTTTTCAAAAATGCTCTTGCTTTTCTTTTCGTTGAAAGTAGTGAAACAACGCAGACAAGAATCGTGCCCTTAGTCCCCGATTTCCCATTCTATGCCGCATG
>BLKR01005391.1:0-81971 GCA_011170035.1 Teleogryllus occipitalis
ACATTGTCGTGCTTGTCAGTTCCTCGATAACTCACTGGGCCACACGTGCTTGGTGCCACGTCGCACGGACCCGGCCCTACAGGACGACATTGACGCGCTGCGGAGAGCCGAAGCGGAGGAAGCCGCCGCCAAGCGCAGCGCACGCGCCGCACTCCAAGCGGCGCCTTTCACGCCGCCTGAGACGCCTGCCACGCCGCCCACAACCGACAAAACCACAGTGGCGCCTGACGCGCTGACTGCCACCCCTGAACCCAACGCGCCCACCGCGGCGCCTATTACATCACCTTCATCTGTTCATTCATCATCACCTACAACCGGTGAGTTTGTGGAGGACGAAAATACCGCGGAGACGCGCACGTCTGGCCCCCTATCCCCCCGCCCACCCCGCCAGTCAGACTCCCCCACCATGAATACCGCCGAGAGCGAAAACGCCCCCACTGCAAACTCCCTCGATGACAATGACGACGGTTGGCAACTCGTGGCGAGGCGCGTGTTCCTAGGTCGCCAGGGCAACTCGAATGAAAATTTATACTCCGTGCCGGTGCGAAACCGCTACCAACTGCTAACACCGCGCAACTCTCCCGCCTCTCAGGCACCACCCATACCGGTGCAGCAGAACACTGCCGCCCCGTCCCGCCCACCTCAGCCCCCACGCCCCCGAGAATCCGTCGGGGAAATATCTATACAACAGCCAGTCGATGTAAAGGCAATCCTAGCTGCCCTTACACCCCACATCACTGCCCCCCTCCGCGGAACCACCACCCCCGCATTTTTAACATTAAAACCCAGCAATCGCGCCGACCACGGCAAAATAATTCAGATACTCGAGCGAATGCAGAAATTCAATCGAGACGCCCAGTTTTTCTTCCGCCGGGCAACAGCCGAGCGACGCCACCGCCTCGTCATTCGCGGCCTTCCCGCTGACGTCAACACAGATAAGCTGCGCGAAGAGCTAGAGAGGGCAGGGCTGCACACTTTTCACATAAGTGAAATGCGGCGCCCTCTCTACTCCGAGCATGGCAAAACTTTTGCCAGCCTCGGCCTGTACATGGTAGAAATTGACCATCAAAAAATAAACCAGGCTAAAACAATTACAGTATTGAAAAACTGTATCATTGCGTGGGAGGAGCATCGCGGAAGCGACAGAGTACCACACTGCAAGCGGTGTCAAATGTGGGGCCACTCCCACAACGGGTGCAGGAGAAACACCATCTGCCTGTATTGCGGAGGCGGTCACGCCTTCGAGGCATGTCAACGCACAGGAACACCGAAATGTGCAAACTGTCAGGGGCCGCACACAGCCAATTACGGCGAATGCGTAGCCCTTGCTAATTACAAGGCCGCACGGGCGCAGCGCCTCGCGGGTGCGCGACAGGCGCGCTCCGCCGCTGATCATGCGCGACGCATAAATAATTATGCAGCACCGCGCACAGCGCTTGTCACCTCAACGCCCGTTGCTCCCACCCCAGACGCCTTCCCAGCGCTGCCCGGATTGGCCCCCGTCGCTCCCACCACCGCGAGCACCCTATTGGCCCCCTTCGCTGACGTCATCACCGGCCGGCCAACCGCGGCGCCCTCTGCTCCTCCCGCGAACTCAAACGCGATTTCGACCCCGACATCCGCTCTCGGCGGCCTCTCCGAGCTCTCTGAACTCGTAACACTCCTCCGCGGAGTGAATCTCACACTTATTATTTCCACAGTTAAACGCATTTTAGAAATTTTCCGCGGCCCAGGTAACACTTTAGAAAAACTCCTTTCTATCATTCCCATCATCGAATCTGCCTTCCCATGAACCCTTCACCAAACTCCTTCTTCAAAATCGTCTCCTGGAATGGGAACGGCGGCTTAATCCGCAAAAAAGCGGAGTTAGAACAATTTCTAACGGACTATTCACCGCACGTCGTTCTCATCCAGGAGACACACCTTCTCCCGGCCGAAGCATTCTCACTTCGGCATTTCTATACTTATAAAAACAGCCGTCCTGGGCCGCACCGCGGCGGTGGCACTCTTATAGCTATTCGGAAAAATATCCCACATACGCTTCTGGTAATGCCGCCTCTCGCCGCAATAGAAGCCACAGCTGTTGAAGTAGGAACGCCGCAAGGAGCGATTATACTCGTCTCCGCCTATAAGCGGCCTCAACTTCAACTAGAGGAAAGCGACCTCGATACGCTGCTGACGCTCGGACCGTCGGTAATAATAGCAGGCGATCTAAATGCAAAGCACACGGACTGGGGCTGCCGTGTGCGGAACGCTGCGGGAAATCGCCTGCTCTCCTACCTGAATAGAAGCAATCAGCTCACCATTTCCGCTCCCCCATCTATCACCCACCTCCGCACCAACCTTTTTACAAATCAGATAGAAGGCGATATCCTAGATATCGCCCTTCATTCCCCCTCCATTTCCATCACAACCCCCAAACCCCTTCACGACCTGACATCTGATCACCTCCCGATTCTCTTTGCCCTGCAGAGAGCTCTCTTCTCCACCCCCGCCCCAAAACCCAAACCCGTCACCGATTGGGCTTCGTTTAAAACAAAGGTTTCAAACAAGCTCATCGGAAACCCCGTCCTAGATTCCCCTCACAATATTGACCGTGCCATTACCCACCTCAATTACCAAATTAAAACCGCCTTCCACGAAAACTCCCACACCCCCGCATCTTCTCTAAACTCTAACCAGACACCCGTCGAGCTGATTCGTCTCATTCAGGAGCGCCGAAAGGCGCAGAGAGAATACCACCGCTCTCACGCCCCCGCAGCGAAAGCGGCGTATCAATCTATTCGGCGGAAAACCTCCAAGCTCTTGCGGGAGCACAGGAATGCGATGTGGGAACAACTCATTCAAAATTCCCAAATCAATAACGCAAAAGATCTGTGGAAATTGCAACGGGCCTTGCGAAGCCCACAGCCGGCCACCACAGCACTTAATCGACCCCACGGCCAACCTCCCACCTATGACCCCGCAGTTAAAGTAGAAGTCTTTGCAGATACTCTGCAATCGCGCTTCTCTTCACCTTCTATCGGCCTTTCTCTTCCAGCCACCGCCGCGGAAATTTCTTTTTCTCCGACGCCCCCACACGAAATTCCGTCTGACTGGCAAATCACTGAGGATGAGGTAAGCGACCAACTTAATAACATTGACACGAAACGAGCGGGCGGGCCGGACAAACTCTCAGGCGAAATGCTAAAGAAACTACCTCCTAAGGCCGCCCGTCTCCTAGCTTCCATTTACACTGCCTGCATTTCTGTGCAATATTTCCCCGCAGCATGGAAATCTGCGACTGTGACGGTAATTCCGAAACCGAACAAAAACTCGCGTCTCCCGGAAAACTATCGACCGATCTCCCTCCTCCCGATTCTCGGCAAACTCTTCGAGAAACTAATCCTCAAGAGAATTCTGCCAGATTTCGAGCAGCGAGGAATTATTAGGGGGACGCAGTTCGGCTTTCGGAAGAATCGCTCCTCCGCTCTTCAAGCTCTCCGCTTTGCTCTCTTCGCTTCTTCCGCCCTCGACCGCCACTGTACTCTTCCAGCTCTCTTCTTCGACTTCTCTTTCGCCTTCGATACCGTCCACCACCCACTCCTTCTTCACAAACTTCGCCCCTACGTCCCCACATTTCTACTAAATCTAATTACAAGCTACCTGTCATCCCGCTCTTTCTCTGTCATCTATAAATCCCACACCTCCTCTTCTCGCCCCATTCTCGCCGGCGTCCCACAAGGAGCCGTGCTCTCTCCCTTCCTTTTCTCTCTCTTTATAAATGACTCTCCTACTACTACAGGAGTGAGCGATTTTATCTACGCTGACGACGTAGCGTTCGCAGTCAAAGATAGTAGAATTAAATTCGCCATTGCAAAACTTCAGCGTGCCGCAAATGCACTAACGAATTGGAGTGCGGAAAACGGCCTCACGCTGAATGCGCAGAAATGCCAGGCCATTCTCTTCACCCACAAACTTTCTCACAACGCGCACACCGTCGCTCCCATCCGCCTACACACTCACTCTCTTCCGTGGCAAGACGAAATTAAATACCTAGGCGTCACATTTGACCGACGCCTAAACTGGAATGCACACCTACAAAAAACACAAAGAAACATGATACAACGCATACACTGCCTTCTTCCACTCTTCAAAACCAAATCCCCTCAGGATAAGGTAAAAATCCGCCTGTACCTTGCGTGCGTAAGGAGCGCGGGGCTCTACGCGTGCGAGGTGTGGGCGGCGGCCGCGGGAAGGCGCCGTGAGAAGCTCGCGCGCGCCGAACACTCTTTTATTCGCGCCGCTTTCAAGCCCCCACCCGGAACAACTCTCGATACAGAGCTCACAAACAGAAACACCAACACAATTGCCTCTGCCATACACACACTTGCCACGGAGAGAATCAAAACCATTTTCACCAACATCCACCTCCACCCCCATTTTGAGCCCTACACACAATACTACAACAAAAAATCACGACACAAAACCAAAAAAATACCCACAGACATCATTTTCCAAAAACCACCATAGTTTATCTATCACCTGCATACAACACATTTACACTACACAAACAACACTTAAACACCAAACACACACACACATCAAACATGCATCGGCCTCCGCAGATCACCAAAGCTCTCTCCATTTCACTTCATTTCATTCATTCATTCGTCACTTCATTTCATTCACTTCATTTCACTTCATTTCACTCATTAAACCCATCACCCAAACCATGTAAATATGTAAATATTCTCACACCACCTCACCTCACTCATTTAACTCAACACTTAAAAGCCATCTTAAAAAACATGTATATATGTAAATATCCCCACATCACCTGTACATAAACTCTTAGATATAAAATCAAATTATATATTAGGTATACACTAGGTTACATATTAGTTATGTTCACATCAAATATTTAAAGATAGTTCATTAGATATGTTCATTAGATATGTTCATTAGATATGTTCATAGATAGATATATTAGATATGTTCACATCAAATATTTAAAGATAGTTCATTAGATATTAGGTTATATAATAGGTATTAGGTATTAGAATATATATCAATTATCCAAATTATATTATTGTTAGCAATTTATTAGGCATTAGGTTTTATTAGTTATATTCAGATGTTCAATTATTAGTTATATTCAGGCGTTATATTCAGGTGTTCAAAGATAATCCATTAGGCATTAGGTTATATATTAGTTACCAAAATTACATATTGTTCACATTAGGCACTCAAAGGAAATTTATTAGGCATTAGGTTATATTAGTTATGTTCACACCAGATATCTTGTATTGTATAAACTGTATATTATATCAATAAAAAAAAAAAAAAAAAAAACGGGGAGCGACTAACGACGGGAAATGACATGATGAAGCAACATCACTTCTTTCTGGGAGCAGCTAAGAGAATAAGAGGGAAGAAAACGAAAGAATAATAAGCAGAAACAACAAGCGCGCCGCCCAAATACGAGAAAATCGTAAGGCGGCCGCAAAAAAGTTGATTAAATACTTGAAGAAAAACCACCGGTGGAAGAACTCCCCACCAGGAGCAGGCCGCCATATTTCGGCCATAAACGACGTAGGCAACACGTTCAGCTCCCCTTTATGACCGAATTCTAAATAAATTCCAAATTTCTGTCCTTTCAAAAATCCGTCACTCAATTACTACGAACCTCGAACTTGCTTTTCATTACTGTGTCCCTTTTTGCAATTAAATTACGAAACTAAAAAAGTCTTGGCAAGAGTAACTGCACTGTGAACTCACATCCTATCACGGCTCCATTCCTTCTGTTCTGTAAGCGGCGCCTTTCATTCGTCTTCTTCAGACCCGATAATATCCTAAATCCGTTTCTTTTTGAAAGTTCTGCGCATCCCCCTTCAATTGTCTATTTTGCTTGATCATTACGATGGGCAATTACTTGTTCACATATCACAGCATGTATTCTTTGACATGCCCCCTTCGTTTTGTATTTATTATTTTTGCTGTCATTCATGAAACTTCCTCACGGGTCCACAAATAAAATTAAAGACTTCATTTTCCACCGTTTTATTACACTCTTCACTCTCCATTTCTATTACGTTTTAAAATTATTGTCCGTATTGACCTCAATTGTTGCTCTCCTACGCGTTTCTTTTAAACATTGTGATGGTTTTTATAAAAACCAGGATAATCCATTACACCACTATGAATTTTTCTCGGTATATACATACGTATACGAGAATGTAAAAAAACCACTGTCACATTTTACAAAATACAAATCGTAATTAAAGCTACCATGGGTAATTTTTAAGTAAATCAGAATAATGAATGCTTGTACTATTTAGCAATTTAGGGTTTGATTATTCCGACATTTACCACCTAAGAGTCTTCCTAGGCTTGGACAACATACTTAATGATAATAATAATAATAATAATAATAATAATAATAATAACAACAACAATATAATGTCTTTTTTCTAGGGCTTTTATCCGGCCGATAACCGATTACTCTTTATGACCTAATGGAACGACTATTCGACCATACACTAGACACCAACACATCAGAAGCGCTGCAATGACATCAGTTGATCCACTGAGCTACCGCTCCCGGTCCTACCTGTCGGCTAGCGGGATTTTCCCAACCAGGTATCTCCTACCAACAGGGCAACTCCTCAGCCGGGACGAATTCAAAGTTTCCGGCCGGTCTCTCGATATATGTGGTAGTGTATTGAATGTAAGTGTGTGACTACTGAGGTCTAAGGAGTGAGCAGAGGACGAGAAAGATCTCGCGCGGTCCGTGACCCGTTTTTTAGGATACTGCTCCGGCATTCCAGACCCAGACATTGATCAGAGCAGCCTGCCGCTCGAATTCTCCTCCAGACAGCGACTCTATTCGACCTTGCTGTCTAGTGTCGAAAGTCCTTTCACTGACTTTCACGAACCATAGAACCTCCAGATCAGACGCAATGCGGTGACATCAGTTGATGCCCTGTGGTACATTATTCCATTAGAAAACTTCGACTAATCTATTGATGTGTGAGTGAGCCTTCCAAGTTGGCCACAGCAAATATCTTTGATACAGTTTAAGTATTGAAATGCGATTTGCGCCAAATCGTCGTAAATGATGGGAAAATACCATATTTGATGGGAAAATAACATATTTGATGAGAAAATAACATATTTGATGGGAAAATAACAAATTTGATGAGAAAATAACATATTTGATGGGAAAATAACATATTTATAACATTTTTAATTTGAAAGATATTTTCACAACTCTGATCCATGAAATTCGCGGTGTACTGCGTAGTTTTCCAGAAATAACTCTGGCCTTGATCATATTGCAACGGACCAAATTTACACGTCAGTCTGAATAATAACACAAAGCCAACAGAGTTTGCAAACATGCTCTTGTCTTCTGAATGACAAGGATTTCAAAACAATGTTTTACCAAATGATCCATATTAAAGCAAAACGCAAGAACTCTGTAGAAATAACTCACGGGCTGAAGAATAAATGTTTGATTTCCACGCTAGGTTGTTCGTATTATTTGACGGTTGAGCCGGTCAAACTGATCACCTCGTCCAACGGTTGACCCATTGTTTTATTCAGATTAGTATGCGGAGTCCTCTCTTTCGGCCTTCGGAGGCCTCCTCTCGTACGCTAATGCATGTTTGCTTTCCCCCCTCCTATAGCTACGAACTCACCTCTAGTTTCCACAGCGGAAATTTCACAAACACAGCCTGAAGTCTCTGGCAACGTGCAAATATCGTGCGGACATGCTTTAAATCAGAGTAAGGTGACTCAGAGATTACGAGTCACTCTTACGTAGTGTCACTGGGGTCAAAATACTTAAGCAAAATTAAACTTTCAAAATAGGTATGCTTTATGGCTGTAAGACCCTAGAAAATTTGCAGCGTTTTACGAAAGTAAAAAAGGAACAATTAAGGTAACTGCGAGGATTTACACGAATTGAATACATTTTACGATTACAGAAACATATATTTTTACTTCCTCGACGTGTTTCTCACATTGGAGACGGTTTGTTTACATTATTATATTTATACTTTGGTATAAATATTATATATTATACATTATATATTATATTAATATTAAATTAAATAATTAAATATTACAATATATATATATATATATATATATATATATATATATATATATATATATATATATATATAAGTCGTGTTAGTTACACTATTTATAACTCAAGAACGGCTGCACCGATTTGGCTGAAAATTGGTGAGCAGGAAGCTTAGAGCCAGGAGACGGACATAGGATACTGTTTATCCCGTTCGACAGCGTCCCTGTGTGAGAACGCACGTTTTTGCACGTTTTCGCACGTTTTCGCGTGATTTCACATGTTTTCGCGTGATTTCGCACGTTTTCGCGTGATTTCGCGGGTTTTCGCACCTTTTCGAGGGTTTTCGCAAGTTTTCATGCGTTTTCGCACGTTTTCACGCGTTTTTGTATGTTTGGGCGGAACGGAGTTCTCTGTTAAGGCGGAACAGAGTTCGCCGGGTCAGCTAGTCTATATATATATATATATATATATATATATATATATATATATATATACCTATTAGTATATTTGCTTTACACAATGTCATATAGAGTTTCTCGAAATTTCGACAGTTTTCTGTTACAACGAGCTCAAAATACAGCATTTTCAGAAACGCTGAAACGACATTTTCTCAAAAATCGCTCCAAATTTTGTTTTCAAACTTTTCCAATGGATAGTGCTAATTGCTTTGTTTAATAAGAGGTAATGTTCATTTTGTTGTATTCTATTGTTTTATCACAAATGTAATTTCTTTTAAATATCTCTCACGCCTTTAATATGCACATTTCCTTCGATTTGTACACATTAAGCAAATGTGTATGCATTTGTAAGTGGAAGTGCTTGAAATGATTTCAAATGAAATTGATTGAAACTTCAATGAAGTTTTTTGAAGACTCAATAGATTCCTGTGAAAGTAAGCTTCAAATTTCGCATTTTCAAAAATGCGAAATTGCCATTTTCTTAAAAACGAGTTTCAATGTAAATCATTTCAGACAGACAGAAATAAAGCAACAGAGACAGAAGGCCGAGAGAGAAGGAGATAGACAGGGAGGGACGGAGGGAGAAAGTGTCGGAGAGGGAGAGAGAGACGGAAAGGGAGAAACGAAGAGAGAGAGAGAGAGAGAGAGAGAGAGGGAGGGAGCGAGAAAAAGAGTGAGAGAGAGAGAGAGGGAGAGAGAAATGGAGTGGGAAGGAGAAAGAAGGGGCAGGGAGATAGATAAGATCTGCGGAGTTCCACTATTTATATCTAAAGAAGCTTATATAAGCGTTAAAATACTTGGGCAATCGTCGCATCTTGCAATGGCATTCTTCGCATTTGTTCTCTTTCTTCCTTCACATTTATTTATTTAGTAATATTAAAACAAAATTTAAAATGTAACCTTTATAAAGAAAATAATAAAGGAACTCCACAACACACATTCTAAATTTTTTTCAATAGGACATTCGTTTCAAAATGAAAAAAATACATTGCAAGGCAAGGCACGTTGCCAAAGGCCTAAAAGTCATTCCGAAGCCTACCTTCGACAATTGTAGCCTAAATCTTGAAATGCTAACTTAACGACAACTCGACAAGAAGTTCATTTATGTTTCGATTTTACATTTATATACTGAAGAATTTGTTATTGAACACTAGATTGAATATGGCAGAAAGATGAGACAGTTTAAACGTTGTCTTTAAAACACATTACATTGTGTTGGGAATAAAACTCAAGAAGTAACAAATGTAATACAACGTCTTTAACGTTAGGAGGAGGTAGTTGAAATCAAACTTTCATTTCAGAGGGGATGTTGGTGTTATGATGTGATACTAAGGAGTCAGAGGTGTTTTCAATAATATTCCCAATTTATTCCTTACTCTGATCTCAGGTCATAGATTTGACGTTATGGTTTAAGAGTATTTCTAATCGATCAAAAACAATGAATAGCCAATGATTGAAACAAATATGTACATTTATTTTACATTACTCTAAAGAGCAGTATTATTATCTACACTTTGCTACATTGCATTATATCCATTATTCTCAATAATTGCTAGTGATAGCGAAATGCACTCTGCTGTTCATCAGGCCGGGTGAAAAAGGTGCCAATAATATACTCATTGTTGTAGATTATTGTAGGAAATAATTTTGCCTGCAAATAAAAATAACTAGTGGTGCTTCAGAATGGCACAGACTTTCTCGTAGTAAAGTTTCTTTATTTCCTCGGTGGGGACTGGTTCCGTTGTTTGGTTGGTTAGTGATCCCGGACGCGTGAACAGCTTAGGTCATTAGCCTCGTAAGTGTTGTGCATGTTTTTCCTCGGGAGATGTCGGCGATCTTTCCCCGCTGAATGGAGACCTACCATCGGCTAGTGAGGTTTCCCACTAACCAAGACTCTCCCACCAGCGGGGCACCGCCCCAGCCGGGACAAGCTCTAAGCTCCCGACCGGTCTCCCGGAATGTTGGTAGAGTAGTGCATGTTAGTGTAAGTGTGTGTGTAAGGGGAAAGGATAGGACAAGGAGGAGGAAGGACAGATCTCGCGCGGTCCGTGGCCCGTTTGGTAGGGTTCTGCTCCGGCATTCGCCTGGTGTTGATCGAAGAAACCACGAAAAACTACCGATCAGAACAGCCGGCCGCTAGAATTCTCCTCCAGACAGCGACTGAATTCGACCTAGCAGGAAAGCTAGTGTCGAAAAACCTGCCACCGCCTGAAATCGACCCTAGGACCTCCCGGTCAGAGACGGTGCAGTGACATCAGTTGATGCACTGAGCCACTGCTCCCGGTGAGTGGACTGACTTTGCGGTCTTGCCCCATCTTCCTACGAATCAGTGGTTTTTGTCAAAAATGACTTGCTTAAGAGCGGGAATATATTTTCAGAAAATGCCGATGTCTATTACTATAACACTCGACGTAGAACTCATATTCATCAGGTGACAGTATCAACAGCTCATTACAAAAATTCACATACATGTACTACATTACAACACTTTGCCAGATGACATTAATCAATTAAATTCGATAGAAAAGTTTAAATCCAAAGTGAAATCGTTTCTGCTGCATAACTGTTTCTATAAAATAAGAGACTCTACTGAACATCACAAGGAGAGTAACATTAATTTTAACAGTGATATTTAATGTATTATTTACCATTGGACTGTATAATTCTAAACAATAGGTAACAATTACTGTATCGCAACTTCTTGGTCTCGCACAGAATTTTGAAAATGTGCATAGATTTCACTTCTCTCCATAGCACGTCATATGCAGTTTTAAACTTTTTTGGACGTAAAATAAATACAAATAAATAAAATAAACACCAATAAAAATAGCGTACAATATGACAATGGTAAGTATGCTTTTCATTATGAAACTCTCTTAAAAAGTTGAATTTATTCAATATAATAGCTGAGATTGGTATTTTCTTTTCTTTTTTTTTCATTTAGATCGTATTTTGAACAATATATATCAACTTTGTAAAATCTTGTAAATTTCGCAGATATGTGCAATGGAGTAATTATAAATATCAATAATATTGAGAACATATCATTTGGAAGTTTTGCAACTAATGATAAAATGGAAAATATAATGATAAAATACATCGCATGTTGTGTTTTTCGTTTTCCATTATTGGACACATGGAAGGAGATATGGCAACAAATGGAATTGTCACTGATGATTAAGACTTCCTAACTGTGTCATTTTTTGCCCGAGAACAACCTTAATAGACCAGGACTACATTTCACTTGAATGTCAAGGTTATTGAGTGACTTTTCTGTCTTGTCCTCTCTCGAGCACCGTAGCACTCCGCAAATATGTTGACCTTTCAGTATCTTCAGTGTGCTGTCTCCACATATTTTTATCTTCCCAGAATTCCAGAAAGCGGTCCTAGCATGTCTAAACTCAAATTTACAGTTGCGAATGTTAAAGAGGGAATTTTAAATCATGAGTTTGGCCTCTACAAGTGAATTTGGATTCCTTTTCCGAATAGAATTCCATTGTGTTGCCTTTTTTACTTCCTCGCCTTTCGAATTCTTCATAAGAAGAGAAAGTTACGTTAAATAGAAAAATACCCTTAGGTGGGCTCTGGTAACGAAAAAGTGAATAAATCCTGTTGCTAAATTTAGAAAAACAAATCACCTAATCATCATGCAGCCAAAATCCATGTTTTGCATGTGGTGTGTCAAAATCCATTGCTTCTTGATACTGAAAAATCCATTCACGGCAAAACGTCTTTTTGTGGTCAACGCTAGCACTAAAACCGTTGAACTGATTTGCCTCGAAATTGATCTTCCTCTATCGTTCTGGCTAATGCCGCGGCTCCAGAAATCTGATTTTTGATTGATTGATTCTTTCGTGTTTCCGGGCGCGTCAACTGCTTTGGTCATTAGCCCCGTTAGTGTAGTGCACGTTTTTTTCTCGGGAGATGACGGTGATCTTCCCCCGCCGAATGGCGAGATCCGGCGCCGACATACCGTCTGCTAGTGGGGTTTCCCCCTAACCAGGACTCTTCCAACAGCGGGGCACCGCCCCAGCCGGGACAAGCTCTAAGCTCCCGACCGGTCTTCCAGAATATGTGCTAGTGTAGTGCATGACATTGTAAGTGTGTGTGTGTAAGGGGAGAATATAGGGTAAGGAAGAGGAAGGACAGATCGCGCGCGGTCCGTTGCCCGCTTGGTAGGGTACTGCTCCGCCATTCGCCTGGTGTTGATCGCAGAAACCACGGAAAACTACCGATCAGGGCAGTCGGCCGCTAGAATTCTCCTCCAGACAGCTACTGAATTCTACCTCAGCTAGTGTCGAAAATCCTACCGCCATCAGGACTCGAACCTAGGGCCTCCCAGTCAGAGGCACTGCAGTGACATCAGTTGATGCACTGAGCTACCACTCCTGGTCCAGGAATTTGAAATCGATATTTAATTTTTGGGGCGTTCTTTACATGAAGCCCATCGGACATTTCCCAATATTTGAAAAAGATGGCAACAAATTTTTTTGGTTAAGTTTTGTTGTTGCGTAGTTGTGCGAAGGACGTTTAAGGGAATGAAAGTTTCATTTTCGCTGATACCCCTGATTTTTCGAAAATAGGAAAAAACAATTTCAAAACTACAAAAATGAAGATAGATTTTAGCCTTAAACAATGCAGGTTGTTCAAAATAATCACATTAAATAAGGTCATGTACTATTTTATGAAACAAACGAGTAGCGCATGAAATTTACGAAAACTTTCTTTCTCAAAAACAGCTTTATTTGTTTTCTTAAAAGTTTCTCCACATATGTATTAAGTGGCGGTATAAATATGGTAATAGATAAACTACTGGTGCTATAGAATGGCACAAACTTTCTCGCGTTAGCTAGTTTTGAATCTCTTTAGTCACGACTAGCTTCTGGATGGTCTTCTCTCTTCCCAACCGACATGTTGTCGCCGAAATGATATTCTTTCACAGTTTCTCAAATTTTCTTGCATCCAAATACCTGAACTGAAACAGCTATGCGATTATGACAAAAGTGCCCATTATCGTGTATGTACCTGCTGCCCGAACTGTTTGGAAGTCAGGTATGGACTCCGCGTTTCAGAGAGAAACGTCGCAAACTTCGAGGCTCTCTTAGGAATAACTATTTGTAAAAATTATCTGTTGCCGCAGAAAACGATTAGGAATTCCAGGAATTTTTGCAAACCATTTGAAGCAATTCTGATCACAAATAGCATTAATTAAGGTAAATAAATTAAAAGTGTCCGTACGTGATTTTCGTCTTTTCAACTTTTAAACAAGTTTTCAACTCTCTTGTTCGATTTGTAAAACATATGTCGCATCAAATCAATTGCTGTCTTTCTGTCAATCTGTATGAACCGATTTAAGAAAACTAATTATTACTTCAACATGATATTTAAAAATCAGGTTAACTAGTACCCATGGACCCAACTTAAGATATCCCTAACAGTTCCGAAATCATTATTCTTTTTCTTATTATTACTTTTTACTTTCTCGCCGTAAGAATTCTTAGTAAGAAGACAAAGTTATGTGATCATGCCGGGAAAAACGACGAATTTTCGCTAGAAAAACTCTCGTAGCTGGGCTCTGGTAACGAAAAAGTGGATAAATCTTGTTGCTATATATAGAAAAGACGACTAGTCTATTGAATGACACTGACTTTTTTGGAATTGTTAGGTGTCTAAACTCCTTAATCTCGTTTTAATCACAAATACTACTAATTAAGGCAAATAAACTGGAGTGTCTGTAAGTGATTTTCGTATTTTGAACTTTTAAACAAATTTTTAACTTGATTATTAAGAGAAGAAATAAAAGAGGTCATCTTCGTTAACATATTAGTTTTATT
This sequence comes from Teleogryllus occipitalis, assembly GCA_011170035.1. Taxonomy (NCBI): domain Eukaryota; kingdom Metazoa; phylum Arthropoda; class Insecta; order Orthoptera; family Gryllidae; genus Teleogryllus; species Teleogryllus occipitalis. Next base: position 14,367 of record BLKR01005391.1, read on the forward strand.
AAGATAGTCGACTTTCCATGTTCAACTCTTCGAAAACATGAGTAGATTTTAGGTATTTTTCGCGAAATATAGGTAAATTTTGTTTTGTTTTTTCGCAAAAACCATTCTTACTTTTCTTTAAATTTTCTCCGCATCTGTAATAAGAGATAATGTGGAACTGTAAAAAGGGAGCTATTAGTATATTGCCGGCACAGTCTACCGACTTTTGCCCAAAGCAGCGAGACTGACGATGACGGCAAAGCCGTCGAAAGCCGGCTATTTTAATAAAACTAATATGTTGACGAAGATGACCATTTTTATTTCTTCTCATAAGAACGTCAACAACACCACATTAGAATTCCACAAATGATTATTAAGGCCCAGAAACCAGGGTTTTTGTGTCGAAAATTCCCCGTTTTCCGGCACACGATTACAATATTTCCTCTTCTTAAAAAAGTAAGGCAGAGAAAGAAAAGAAAACTATTTTGGGTAGCAATAGACGGCAGCAGGAGAGAGGGGCAAAGCCATAAGGTAGCCGAGACCAAAGAAATTAGAAAATTTTTTGTCTGCCTTTCCGTCTATGCAAAACGCTAGCGCATAAACCGTTCAGCAGATTTTTTCCAAAATTCATCGATCTGGCTGATAACATAGCACTGGGATTTTGAAACTGATACTTTAATTTTAGGGGTATTTCACATGAAGCTCTCGGACATTTTCAAAATTTTCAAAGAATGGTACCAATTTTTTAAAAACTATGTCCTCGGATGGGGTAATAAACGCTGAAAAGAATGGTGCATTTTGTGGTCTCATTTTCGTTGATATTCTTGATTTTTCGAAAAATAAAAAAAATTCAAATTTTTTCCCGCGCCTTCCTACAACTATAATATTGGAAATATGGATTTTTCCCTGAATGAAATCTATTTCTTTAAAAAAATCATGAAATAATGTCATGTTAAACTCTTTGAAAACATGAGTAGATTTTAGGTATTTTGCGCGAAATATAGGTAATTTTTGTTTTGTTTTCTTCGCAAAAACCATTCCTATTTTTCTTTAACATTTCTCCACATGTCTTAGCTTTTTTGGCTTCGGCCACGTACGTGCGGTACACGCACAGTAGAACGGCATCGGGTGTAAGTTGGGCTCTGCCGGCCCGAGCTTCGTTAATTAGGATCGGCAATAGGAAGTAGGGACCGCCGATTCTTACGTGCCGTCGACCGCCAGAGGCCAGGGCGCGACGAGGCGGTCACGCCACGCATCGCGAGCGGCCCCGCCTGTTGCGATCAGCTCCGGAGGTAGGCCAACCCGAGGGCAAGAGTCGCCGTTCCTGGCGCAGAGGCGCGTCTGGACACTTTTCTGTGCCGCGGGCGCTAACCACGCCGCCACCGCCGCAGCCATCGACCCCGGGCGCCGCCCTTCACGTGCTCGGCTACTGAGTGGCCATCCAGGCTATTCATCGCCGCTGGGTCGGGCAAGCGCCCGGGCCATCGCCACGGCTGCGCTCGCCTACCTGGGAAGGATACAAGGGAGCAACCGCTCGTGACCGCCGCCCGCGCCGGCGCGACGAACTCCGTGCCCTGCGCGGGCAGCTGCTGTGACGGGAGATGGGCGAACGACCCGTCGAAACGTCAACCATGTAAATCAGTTGTAAGTTAGTCTGTAAGTCAGTTATTTTTGTATCCGGCTTCACCGTGATTTTGCCTAAATATCTCTTGTGAATTAAATTTAAGCTAAATGAGGAAAATCTTTCATTACAAGTCGTATGCCAATGCCCACGACACGCATGTTCCCGCTAGAAATTTCAGCGTTTTCAGTGGGGGTAGCCGGGCAAAGCTTTAACCTGCACCTGAAGCCGAGAAAAAGGTAAGTCGAGGTCAACTCTGGGAGCACCTCCACTTGGGGCTGTTACGACAGTGGGGGTATTACAATATTTATAAACAAAAACATTTTATCACACTTTTTATTGACTACTTTCAAAATCATATTCCATGAACGAAAGAAAATATTTGAGTTCTTTCCTCATCATGCCAGAAGTTTTACCATTGCAGAGATCTAACGTGAGTTGCCACACTTAAGTGTTCACTTGCCTGAGTTGAGCGCAACTCAACAAGGCTTTGGCCGCTTGGCGACGAGTGACCTCTGGCGCAGTTTCCCCGGAAACACTCGTAGCGAGTAGAAAGGAAAGGCCCACAGCCAGAGAGAGTGCTATGGGGTAAGAACTTCAAACCTTCTACTTTGGGCAGCGTTGAACTGATGGAATTAGTTTTTTTGGCACATATTTCCATAGCAACATTTCAAAACCATTTTTCCTTAATTATGAGTAAATTAAAGTTGTACTTTCTATTCACTCATAATTTAAGTACAAGATCATTGAATTTGGTAAATGCGACACGTTTCAAATACGTGAATTACTATTTAGTGTATTAAAGACTTCTACCTATTAAATAATTGTTTATTAGAAAGGGGATTATAACGAATTCAACAACAAACGGTAGTAATTGTTTAGAATTTTTAAAGAAGGATATTTTAGGTGTTTAACGAGAATAGCAAGTTTTATCTTTCTCTTCTGTTTCAAATATGTGTTTATGGCTGCACTTCTCGTTCATCGTTTTGTAATAGCAGTGTTGCTTACATGGGGCAAACTTACAACCTGAACTGAAATTTAGCGGCATGCAATTAAATAGTACGACTAATTGCTAATTGATAGTATACACCAAGATAATGTGTTTTGTAATCAGGATATCAAAATTAAATTTCATTTCCTCTTTTAGTTGACGATTAGTTGATTGGCACAGCAGTCATTTCTTCTACTTCTCCCCCCAAATATTCCACAGCGCACTGAATAATATACGAGTGGATTAAAAAAAGGATTTTTAAATGTAACAATGCAAGACCAAAAGGAAACTAGAGGTGCTACAGGATGGCACAGACTTTCTCATAGTAAAGTTTTCTAATTTCCTTGGTGGGTACTCGCTTTACAGTCTTATCCCAACCTCATTCCAGCTGCCATCTATTGTCATCCAAAAAACATGTTTTTAAACCTTTTCTTACCGTTTCGTTTTCTTGATAGTAGAACCAAAATATTCTTTCTCGAATATTAAAAAAAGAGTAAAACCTGGAATTAATAAGAAATTTTCATTGAAAAATTCTAAGGTGTTTTTAAGAAAATGGCGATAAGCATTAATGTAAATAAGAAATTTGAAGCTCTCTTTCACAGGAATCTATTCAGTTATCGAAAAATTTCATTTAAAATCATTTGAAGTACTTCCACTCAGAATTTCAAAAAAATGATTATATTCTTTAAGTATTTAATTTGAAATAATAACTCAGTTTAGTTTCTGTAATGAAAAGTTTCATTTCATTCTGCACAATTTTCAATAATTACATTGGATAAGGAATACAATAGGTAATTAGAATACCTGTAATAAAAACTGAAAACCACATTTAAAGTTTTTACTTCTGGTGAATTAATAGCTTAAAACGCTCGCTTCTTGTCACATGCCATCCTGAGGAATGACCTCAATTGCCTTGCTGTCTTCAAACTCAGTCTTCAGGTGTCTCCCATGCGGTGTCAGCTATCAGTCATTTGTTTTGAAACGCAGCAGATTTGAATTTTAAGAAAACGAAGACATAGACAAAAGAGTCTTTGTTTTCTTTACATCTCCCCTCCTCTGAAATGAACAATGCTAGAGTTAGTTTTGTTATATGATTGAAATTTGAATATTTTTTTCTGTGTCCGGTATCAACTTCATAGATTAAGTTTGAGATTTTTCCCAAAATCGAGTATGGCCCAATTCTCAATTCATATAATTTCATCCTATTCAGGCCATTTCTGTTTTTTGTGTACACAATATCTCTGCTCTTTAATTCAATTTGTCTCCGGTGTAGTTCGAATAGTTTTTTGTTGTCATTATGAGATTTTATTGTATTCCCGAGTGCAATTTTTAGTCTCTTTCTAAATATTCGACTGTGCATTTTATTTTTAATTCATGTGGTATGAAATTTATAGTTTTTCCCTTGCAAGTATTTTGGTGAGAATTTTGTCACCGTACGTTCTGTCTCGTTGTATTTCTCCACTGCCTTTTCACAATAGTTGTAGATGCAAACTTTTTCCCAGTTTCGTTCATAATACATGTTATTTTATTCCCTAAAGTGTGTTTTTTTCTTTCATTAATACCAATGGACAAAAGTGCGTCTACGGAAGTAAAAATCAATTTTTTTCCCTATGACTTGTTTAAATTCTTTCCATTTATTCCTGTATATTGATTCCTTAGTACTAAGCAAAGTAATGCTTTTATTTTTTCAAACGAATCTTGGCATTCCTCTGACCATAGAAGTTTTGAATTTTTTCGCAATAGGTTATGTAGTGGATACAAAATAATTACAATTATTTTGTAACGGAAACGATATTTACGGCAATTATATAATTATTTAATGGTTTTATAGATTTATTCTCTAATATGTGACCGAAGTATTTTACTGAATCCTTTGCGAAAGACCATTAAAAAATTTTATTCTGAATCCTTCTTTTTGTATTGCTTCCAATATCATTGATAAGTGAGATAAATGTTCATCAAAAGTTTTTGAAAAAATCAGTATATCAAATATGTAATTAACTGCAAATTATATTAGTCTATATTTCGTCAAAATATTGCTCAAAATCCTTTGAAAGGTAGCCGGTGCCGTTTTAAGTCCAAAAGGGGGGCTGGTCCATTGAAAATGTTTTTCTTGCGTCACTAATGCGGTTTCTTTTGTCTATATTCTATTCTCAACGGAATTGACCATACAGCTGAATTGATATCTAAGTTTGTGAAATATTTGCAGTTGACTCCTCTTACCATGCGATTCTCAATGAATGGAAAGGGTTGTGATTGAGGTACAATAATTTTTTTTATTTCTCTAAAATCAATCCATAATCTTGATTTTGAATCATTATCTTTCTTACAGGCCAAAGTTACTGGTGCAGCAAACAGATTGTATGATTCTACTATGATTTTTCTCTTTATTAGTTTTGTAATTGGACTTTCAATTTCTATTTTCTCTTCAATTGTACATCTATATGGACGTTTATAGCAATATTTGTCCACTATCAAGTCTATGTGTGCTTCTTAGCTTTTTACAGTGCCGATATCATACTTATCTTTTGCGAAAACTGATTTATATTTTTCAATTAATTTGTCAATCTTCGGCTGTTTATTAAAATCTAAAGTATTTACTAAAATTTCAAATTCTTCTTTATTCATGTGCTTATTAAAATAAACTATATATTCCTTTTGTATACATTCTAAATACTGACAATTTGTTCCATCTATTTTATTTTCATTTCCACGAAATTAAAAATTTTCTTCTGTCACGTGGCAAGTCAGGAATATTTACATATTTGTTTTTTCTTCTTCCACTTTCGCTTTTGGATTGTGATATTGTGTTATTTTTAAATCTTTATTTTGGATCAGTTTGAATTCTTTTATAAAATCCAGACCAATTAAAATTTCATAATTAAATTTCCGTTGTCTATATTGAAAACATTCATTTCCTTCTCTCTAATGTAGATATTCAATTACAGAGTTATCGTACCTTTAATTGTTGTTGTTTCTTTCATTAATAGTTTTTAAGTTTGCTGTTTGTAAATTATCCAAATTTTTGTGTGTCATTTTACTTTTGCAGTGAAGATTGACACATTTGTTTCTGAATCATAGATGCCCGAAATGTTGAGAGTGTTATCCAAGTGTAACTCAATCTTATCAATGATGGCACTTCTAGTTTTTTGGGTCATCTTGATCTAGTTTCTCTTCTAGTTCTGAATTGTTTACAGATTTTCCCGGTTGGGTCTTGTATTTTTTTTCTTTAAACCATCAATTTAATTCTGCATGAACACGTTTACCTGTTTTTGCATTCTTTCATATGCGGCATGTTGTTTTTTCTCAATTTCCTTGTCCTTGTTGTCTGAATAAATGTTTCCTTTGTTATCACTTGTATTTCTTTTTACAAGATGCTTACTGATTTTATTATAGAGGTCTTTAGTTTCTTGTAAAATCTCTTTGTTAGTATTGTTTGACACGTCTGGTAAGTCAATCGCTATGAGATTAAAGTTTCTGTATCTATAGATTTTCTAATTTGCAATAGCAGTTTTTCTTTTTTTAGAGCATATTCAAGCACAAACCCAGATTCATATTTGAGAGAATGCATATTTGATTGGAGACCAGCCTTAATTCCTAAACGTTTCGATGCAGTCTTTTTTCAATTCTTCCATTCTCATTATACTGTATTTTCCAAAATCATACTTGAGTACAAATCCGGGCGTGCATTTTCGAGAAAAAAGTTTAGAATTTCTATTTTTTCCCATCCCCTTCCAGAAAACAGCGTTTACATTTATTTTTAAACTCGTTTATCCCTTGTCATGCGTTTGATTTTCTTCCATTAAATTTATCGATCATAAAATCATTAGATATATTTCTCAAATTTTTTACTTCTGATTTTTGTGGCTTATCTTCAAAAATTTTCTTTAATAGTTTCTAAAATGTTTCATCTGAGGTATTGGGTGTAGATTTTTCAACTTTATCCTCAGAAACGTCTTCTAAGTAGTAGTTGTGAAATTGCAAATTTTCCTCTTCATCCAAATAAAATTTTCATAGATTTTCTGTTAAAGAAATCCAGACTTTTCTAAATTGATGTCTTCTTTAGAGTATTTTTTACTTTACCAAATATTTGTGTTGTAATTAGCTCTTTGTGAAAGTTTGTGGTTTCAAGTTAAACTGATAAGATAAACATTTGCCATCTGGTGTGCCGCTTGACATCAGGAATATTATCGATGATTTTCCATCTGATGTTCCTTTCATCAGTAAAAAGCCTTAGTTTTTCCATCCTTGAAGTTTCCAAAAAAAATGTTGTTTTATAATGATTATATCCTTCAAGTATTTAATTTGAAATAAAAACTCAGTTGGGTTTCTGTAATAAAATATTTTATATAATTTTCCACAATTTCCAATAATTAAAATGAAAATAACAATAGATAAATAGAATACCTGTAATAAAAAAGAATACAACATTTAATGTTTTTACGTCGGGTGAATTAATAGCTTAGAACGTTCGCTTCTTGTCACATGCCATCCTGAGGAATGACTTCAATTGCCTTGCTGTCTTTGAAATGAAGTGCCTCCCATGCGCTGTCAGCTATCAGTCATTTGTTTGGTAGCGCAGCAGTTTGAATTGTAAGGAAACGATGACACTGACACAAGAGTCTTTGTGTTCTTTACATATATGCAAAGCCATGGAAATGTGAAACTTAACGGCGTAAGATATTAAAAACCCAAAAAAATCATTACCGGGCCTGACCAAAAAGTATGTACTACATCCAATTGATAAATAATGATACAAAATCCTCTAACACATCGTGTATCCAGAATCTCTCTTTTGTGGGTCTTAATGGCAAAAAAACAATTGATAGGTCCGTCCATCTGTCTGTCCGTCCGTCCGTCTGTAAACAATACTAGCGCTTAAACCACGCGTTTGATTTTTTCTAACCTGGTCTAGTAGAAGGTTTGAAATTTTGAAAAACATTCGTAAAATACCGTGTTTGGTAAAAAATCGTTTTCTCGCAATATGGTATGAAATATTTGCAATTTAAAAATAATAATATTTTCCCAAAAACCACTCAAAATTTTCCCCTAAAACGTGTGGTAGAAATAATGCTAAATGAACCCTACAAGATAACATAAACGTCGTATTGCTCTATTTTTTTGTTTTTTTAAATATAAAAAATGTATTTTTTTGTCTTATCTTGCACGTCGCTCATATTTACATTACCAACAATTTATTTACATTATTGTATTTGTGTGCATATATGTATCAAATTATGCCAAATAAAATTTCCCGAAAACGAAACAGTCTTTTGTGAAAATGTGCCCAAACTTCCGCTTTTTCACAAACGCTCATCATTCAAACTTTTTCAACGGACGTAATGTTGCTTAACTTTTCGAACGGACATTTAATATGACGTCAAGTTCATTTTGGTCTATTCTTTTGATTTTTAAAAAACAACTCGAATGTGACTTTTTTAAATATTTCTCGCGCCGTTAATATACACATTTGCAGCAATTTGTATAAATTATTTCATTTCTGAGTGGATGTTCTTCGAAGGGAAGGTTTTGAAAACTTAATAGATTCCTGCAAAAGGAGCTTCAAATTTCACATTTACAGTAACGCCTAAACGCCATTTCCTTAAAAGGACTGTTTGAATAAGTTTTTGTGTGATAATTGCCAGTTAGAACGATGTTTACTCTTCCTTAATTTTCTTAAAGTAATATTTCTGTTCATCATTTAGGAAACCAAATATGTGAACACGAAAATGTGTGTGTTTAATATTCCTTGAAATAATATTTCGGTTCTCCATTTAGGAAAAGGAAAAGGAAAAGGAGAGAAAATGTCAATAAATGTATTTATGTGGCGATAGATGGCAGCTGGCAAGAGGATAGGACATAACCTTAGAGCCAGTCCACGCCAAGAAAGTTAGGAAACATTACTACCAGAAAGTCTGTGCCATTCTGTAGCACTAGATACTTTCTCGTGTACTTACTCATAGACGTATACGTATATGGAGAAATACACGTAATATAGAGAAAGTTATGTAATACTGCGCGAAGAAACGGCTAATTTTCGATGGAAAAAAATTCATTGTCGATCTCTGAAAACAAGAAAGTGTCTAAATTAAGAGAAAAAAATCTTTTCTTTTTTCTCGTGAGAACAGAGTAATAATTTCTTATAAGAATAGAGTAAAATACACTGATGGTGAAGGTAGAGGTCGCATATTTACGTGCATTTAAAAAAGGATCTACGTGACATTAATGAAAAAACAATGCTTGAAAATTAATAATTAAAAATGAATTTTAGCTTAAAATAGCTTCAAAATAAAATGATTACCACATAACAACGTATCCTCAATGTAGAAATGAAGCATTGTTTTGCGAAATTTCACAATTTGCATTTTTTAAATTTTTCTCTAGTCCTTTAAGAGAGATATTACAGTTGAAAATTTGGAAAAAATCCAAAATTAAAATTTTTAAGAGGGTGTGATTTTTAAGGAGTTCGTTACTTACCAATGATATTTTACAAAAAGTAACTACACTGTTATGTGAAAAAACACAGAAAAATTTAAGGGTGAGATTCCATTCCTTGTTTTGGAAATTACTCTCTGAAAATCGAACTTGGTTCAGTTCCGTTCCATAGATTTAGTTGCAAATATTTATCAAATAAAAGCATAGAAGGTAGGTATGTAATAACTCTATTTGTATGCCAGAGTATACTGAATCAAATGCCTTTTATTCCAGAATGTTAGAACTAGCCAGAGCTGAATAATTTCGAAAAGAGTAAACCTGTACAAACGCGAAGAATGGCGCACGGCGTAAAACAAAAATGGCCGCTATTTATAAACCTATTTGTAATACTATTTGTATACAATAAAAAATCAAAGATGCTTTTGAACAGCCAAAACATAAGTAAATTTCTGTAGAAACTGTTAATATTTTGTAGATGGTCGAGCGATGAGTGCTGGACCACTTAAAATGTATTGACACTTAAGTTGACTGAAACATTTGACATATCTTAAACGGTGATCGCCACTCATGCATCACAGTGTACGCACGATTCACAGAACAAACCCTAAGATTTCTCTTTATCAGATGCGTATTGCGACCGATGCTCAGAAAATTTTACTCAAGTCCGTTGACAAGTGGTCTGTTGTATTTCACGAGCAGTGTCAGTGTCAGGAGAGCAACCCATCTCGAGGACGCAACAGGACTCATTTCGCTGACACGTCGAAAAGCAGTAGTAGAATTCGTTTCGCTGTCACCCCTCCCTTCTGGGGATACAGTGAGCATATGAGTTACTAATATTTCTTGAAACCCTAATCAGGCAGAGGTCATCCTTTTCGGCTCTTATCAAAGAATGATCAAACACAATTCGCTTGTGAAGGGGCAAGAAGCGCGCGCCCGCTTACTTACAAAAGATTCTCTAGATTAGTACATGTTCAGTGCCCACTTTTTGTTGTATTTTGTAGAAAATTGAAAAAGAAATATGCCTATTTTTTTCAAATTTTTATCTGAGCGAATTCATACAGAAATTTTTATTTTTTTAAATGTTTACTATGTTCAGTTCATACTTATTTTTTGAGGAAGTAATTTACAGAGGAATAAATTACGTATATAAAAATATTATGTGAAGTATGTGAAAAAATATTATATCAAGTATACTCTGAGTATTAATCAATCATATTCTGCGGAGTACGCGAATATCTAAAAATTTAATATAGACATAACTATTCAAAAGTAAAACTCTCAGGAAAATAGAGAAACATGTCTCTTGTTTTCTTGTCCAGATTTAATAAAAAAATATATATTTAAAAAAGCCGAGTATATTCTTGTGCGATTTGACGTGGAATGGCTCCCTTTTGAATTCGTTTCGCTGTCAGCCATGCGCAGAGTGATCATCTGAATAACTAATAACTCTTGAATCCCTAATCAGGCAGACGGTTATTCTTTTTATAGTTCTTCAGCACTTGAAACAAAGACTGACCAAACACGGTACTTTAGTGGAAAAGAAGGCCGAGCGCGACCTCACACTTACAATTAATTTTTGAACTGTTTTTTTGGAGTGCTCACTTTTTTTAGTGTATTGTATAGAAAACTGAACTAAAAATACGCTTAGATTTAGGATTGTTTTTCTTTTCCAGTATTCTACAGCTAATTGTAGCAGCAGTAGCAGCAGCTGCAATAAGCTGTTACATTTTCGCTGCCATCAGCGTTCCTCCTACTGCAGAGGTAAATATCGCAAAAACAATATCACCACAAATGTTTTCACCCATTGTCCCACTTAACTTATTCCACTTTTCATTCTCATGTAGATAAAGCTAGGAAAAAATGAATTAATTTTCAATTTATGGCCCCAATATTTAATTGCTTAGATGACTCTTTTCTTGTAAGATACCCTTTAGCACTGTTAGTAATAATTCTGCTTCTTCAAGCCGCTTTGAAAAATGTTGAACATCGAGAATTCGGGATGATTTTAACAGTGTGAATTCTAAAGTATGTTCACGAAAAAATTTAAAAGCCATAAAAAGTGACAACAAGTTTAAACAAATTACAACACAAGGTACATTAAACAGACCTGTGCCAAAGAGGTCAATTTACCGCTCATTTTTCTAGACAGTCGAAAGAGAATGGCGAATGGAACGCATCCAGCAAGTTAGTTGCTGACCAACTAGGGGCATTGCTGCAATGTTTCCATACTTAGATACATAATTCATTTAAAGGTTAAAATAAATTAGGAATGAAATCAACTTTGGAAGTAAAGGACTCTGTCGTATGATTTTTATCATCGTAGCACTATGCGAGAGTGAAGGTTTCGTATTGCTATCAGTCCAGTCGGCAGATATAGAAAATACGCGTTATCTAAAAAAGGGCCATTAAACTTTTCTTTTTTTGTATCGGCTCGAAAAATCAAGGTTTTTTCCAGATTTTTTCACGTTTTACTAGAAAGCTCATTGACCTTAAATGTTGCAAAAGAAATTCAAACCAATTTCAAGTTCTTACAATTTGTAGTGTTAAAACAGCACAAACTTTCTCGCCCATTGATAACAGTTATGTAATATTTTATACCGCATGTCAATTAAGCAAAATAATGTTTATAACGAGTTATTTAACTTATTTGACCATTATGCCACTTATTCATTGTAATATTTTGTCTCTCAATTTTAATAAATCTAATTAAAAAAATATTGTATATGTATTGTGGGTATTACGTGTTTTGTTTCATGTCCGTAAAATCACAGGAATGAATTATAAACGATAAAATTACTTTTCGCCGTGTCTCCAAGATTTTCTATGTCCGATCTTAAATGTTTCCTTTTCTTTTAAATAAAGACTTTTAAATGGAGACACGGCGATATATAATAACAAAAACGAAAAGTAAATGAAGCCAGCTTATGTTTTCTTTCTCCCGTTGATGTGCCAAAAAACAACTTCACAGAAACATTTCCACTATCCATCGCTGTATAGTATGGCAAAGCTGTGTAAGATAGCAATATAAAATTATTGTAATAAACATTCATAGAAAGTTATGGTGATCAATTTTAGTTTCTCTTTTTTATGGTGATCAATTTTACTACCTGAGAGAAAGTTATGTAATGCTGCTCGAGAAAACGAATTTCTGGAAGCAAATCTCTTATTACAGTGTCCTGGTAACTAAAAAGTGGACATCCGTTTGCTAAATTTAGAAAACATTCTATAGATCACGTTCCACGCTTTGGGGGTCGGTGAAACCGAAAAATCGATTGACGGCAAAACTTCTGTTCGTTTGCCCGTCCGGTCGTCTGTCTTTCAACAACGCTTAAGAGGCTAAACCGATTTTCCGGCTAGCGGCTAAGCCCATAGACGCTATCGATTGCCGATTATCTCCAAAACTGATATTCCCCAATCGATCTGCCTGATGCCGCTAGCCCTTGAATTGGAAACCGTTATTTTAAATTCGGAAAGTGCTTTACATTATGTCCCTGGAAAATTTTGAAAATAAACTAAAGCTACTACAGAACTGGCACAGACTTTCATGTAGTAAAGTGTTCTAGTTTCCTTGCTGTGGACTAGCTTTACGTCCACGTTCTCTTAACTAAAAAACATTGTTGCAACTTTTCCGTTTCGGAATAGCGGAACTGAAATTTTACTTTAAGAATATGACCCTGGAGTAAAATCTATCCAGAGTGGCAATTTTCATTACAACTTTAGTGCCGTGTTCAAGAAAATGTCGTTCAGTCGTTTATGTAAAAGCCAAATTTGAATTTTCTTCTTCCCGTTTTCCTTTCCCTTTTTCACAGAAATCTATTGTTTTCCAAAAACTTCATTTATAGTCATTTAAAGCACATTCACTGAAGAATTCCGAAATGTTTACAAATCGATGGATATGTGCATTGTAACGGAGTGAGACATTTTCAAAAATATTACATTTGTGTAATTTTTTTAAAAACAAAATACAATAATTAAAAATAAACATTACGTCATTTTAAACAGTATAATTAGCACTATTTACTTGGAAAGTTTGAAAAAAGTATTTGGAGTCATTTTCGATAAAATGGCATTTGAGCGTTTCTGAATTTGTGGAATTTTGAGTTCATTTTCACAGTAAATTGTTGAGTGACATTATTAAAAGGATGAAAACTCAAAACTACCATAATGTGAACAAATTTTCGGTAATGCAAATATTTACGATGTGAGATGCGGGTCGAAAAACTTACATCTTTGTAATTTTTGAAAAAAAAAGAAAAAAGAAAATGAAATATATTACGTTTATGTCATCTAATACACGGTCAGAAAGAGGGGCAGACCAACACACGGATAGACGGACTGACGGACAGACAGTTAGACGAACAGATGGACGGACAGACGGACGGACGAACAATTTGGAAAAAAAGTTCGGTATCTGGGGGCCACGAATTTGTATTTTCATTGAAATCTCAAAATCGATTTTCCGCAGATTTACATAACTTTCTCTACACTATCTGTATAATGCGAAATTTGAAGCACTATTTCACGGGTATCTATATTCTTTTTTCATTCTTTGAATTTCTTTTCCACATCATTATTTACCAATTTCCATTTCTCCAATTATAATATGAACATATTCACATGGCGCCATATTTATGGATTTACAACCTCATTGGATGAACAAGAAATCAATTAAACAACTACATTAATTGTATATAATTTTATCTTTTTTTATTTTATATTGTAACTCTGACGGTTGGTCGCACCTACCTGGGCTCGTGTTGCTCGCTCGGGAGGCGAGTAGAGCCCAAAATTTTGGTGGTGGACGGACGTGGCTACGTGATAGAGGTCAATTGAAAGAAAATTTATAGAAAAAATATAGTTAATGAGAAAATAAAAAAAATAGAAGAATTAGTAGAAATAATTTGTTATAATTACCTGAGCTGAGTTTCAAACCCTGCCTTTTTTCATGCGGTCTTAAAACAAATACAATTAAATCTTATGATTGTTGCTTGGAACAAATAAAGGAAAATTTAAAAAGAGATGCGCTTACAAAATTACAAGAAAAGGGCCAATGCGCGGCCTGTATCTTCTGAATATTTAATGTAGTTTAGGTAAGCCTGAAGGGCGTGATAAATGTTGGTTTTGTTAGTCGGAGCTCGACAAATAACTAAAATCACCATCTGCGGCAGAAGAACTCACTCGGGTGAACGATTTCCAAACAAGCAACGCAGCTGGGCTCCTTTTCTTCTGGGCAGCACGTCCCTTGGGTGACGGAGAAGGGTTTCTTCTCGTAGACTGCTTCCCATTCAGGAGAGCAAAATTACATCTGCGGCAGCGGTGACGTCGTTATCGGTGACGACAGTTTATTAGTCCGAGCGTCAGAAAAAAACACGATACTCGTCGGGAGAATTATCGCCGACTTCACTAATTATCGTAGTCGCCTAACTTGTGTGGCGTCATACGGCTGAAAGAGATATTTACAACGGCTACCACACCTAACACACTACCTAATGTTTCGCCGTGCGTAGTACCGCTTACCCTAAGACCGACTACATGTCTCACTAGTCACGACACTAACTGCCGGCTCCTTCCAGCGCGCATGCAGGCACCTCTCACGGATGACCTTCACTGCCGATGCCACTGTCTTAACGAAGGAAGAGCTATTGTTCCACAGCCCTTAAAGAGCCCTCGCGACGCTGCCCGCCGCCTCAATTTGCCTCCGCCCTAACACCCGCACACCCCGTCGGAAAAAATCCATGCGTGATAGCTTCTGCCATTGTGTCTGCATCCGGTAGGCTGCACGCTGCGTGCCCACGTTGGTTTTAGCGACACGACGCTACACTTGCGACAATTGGCGCGGGAGTAAACGAGCAGAGATAAAAAGAAATAACAAAACTGAATAAAGTTCCTTTTCATCTACCCAACACTCGGTGTGGCGATAACACATCTGCGACTCTATCGCACACACTAGCGCCACCCTAGCACCCACACACTTCTGCCTCACACGGCTCTGCGGTGCCCTTCCGTCCGGCGACCTGAATGCTTCTGCCTACACGACTCCAGCGCCTCCGCGCTTTTGACCTGCACAACTGTAGCGCCTCCGCGCTTCTGACCTCTCCTCCGCCCTTCACGGCGCGCACACATTTCTTCCTCCCCCCCCATTTCTACGAATGTTTTAGAACTTTCTGCTGAATTTTTGAACGCGTGACGTTACTGGGCGAAAGTTACTACGCCGTACATGATTTTACACCAACCAAATTACTCGTATCTCAGGTCATTTTGATGGAATTTTCCAGAGACAGCCGAAAGCGCTCTTTCTCGCACACTTCCTATAAACAAACCTGGGTGGTCTTCTGGAATTCCTCCGAGCAGCGTGGTCTATGGTCCCCTGGGGAGATCACAAGGCGGGTGTGTCAAACATTGTGCCCCTCGCTCGTGTGAGGCGACGCCAATAGTTCTCGTTTGCAGCTGCGCGGAACTAATTGACCCTTCCGCTCGTTCGAGGTGCAATACACACACTGCGGAGAAGTTATTACAAAATAAATGCGTTTATTTCGGAATCTGATATTTGGTTACGTCACAATATACAACCATTAATTACGAAAAATTGTTGGCTTCAGTGTTATTTGCAAAATAACTGAAGAAAGGCATACTTTTAATTTGTTTAAAAATCGTGTTTCCGCGCAATGGATTTCTTTCCAAATTGGATTATTCGTGTTAGACGACCCAAAAATCGTATAGCAACCAAATATCAAAATTAGACCACAACGTTCCGCTTATTGAGCACCATTCAACTCGACCATAGATTATTTCGTATTGATTTCCAACTTGCGTCGAGACAAATTTCCTTGAGGTTCCCATAACACTTTTAATCATTAAGGATCTTCTTTTTTCACCGAATCATCTCAACAGAAAAACAAGCCACGAGGCTATTCAGGTCCGTAGCATTGGTGCAGCGCAGCCGGATTGGCCCAAAAACTCTAGGAGGTGGTGTGCTTAGGAGGAAGGCGCCAACCAGGAGGTGCGCCGACGAGCACGTCGCCGGGCCGTAGAGCAGGCCCCCGCCGCCGCCGCCCCTCCGCCCGCGCGCGCGGAGCTCGCCAGCGCAGTGGAAGTCGCCGAGCTCTCCGCCGCGCACGCAGAGGGCAGCACCCCGGCGCCAGCCGCCGCTCGCCGCCCCCGCCGCCCGCGCCCTGCCGCTGCAGGGCCGGGCTCGCTCAGCACCTGCGACCAGGCCGAGACGGCAGCTCCGGTGCCCGCCCCCACCGGAGCTACCCCTCTGGCCAGCGTCGCCGATGCAATCGCAAATCCCCCGACCAAGACAACTACCCGGACTACACGTAGACCCCCTGCCGCTGCAGGGCGTCAAACGCCCAGCACCTCCGACCAGGCCGAACAGGCAGCTCCGGTTCCACCGCCCGCCCCCCCCGGAGCTACCCCTCTGGCCACCGTCACCGATGCAATTGTAAATCACCCGACCATGACAACTACCCGGACTACACGTAGACCCCCTGCCGCTGCAGGGCGTCAAACGCCCAGCACCTCCGACCAGGCCGAACAGGCAGCTCCGGTTCCACCGCCCGCCCCCACCGGAGCTACCCCTCTGGCCAGCGTCGCCGATGCAATCGCAAATCCCCCGACCAAGACAACTACCCGGACTACACGTAGACCCCCTGCCGCTGCAGGGCGTCAAACGCCCAGCACCTCCGACCAGGCCGAACGGCAGCTCCGGTGCCCGCCCCCACCGGAGCTACCCCTCTGGCCAGCGTCGCAGATCCACCCGACAAGACAACTACCCGGACTACCGTAGACCCCCTGCCGCTGCAGGGCGTCAAACGCCCAGCACCTCCGACCAGGCCGAACAGGCAGCTCCGGTTCCACCGCCCGCCCCCTCCGGAGCTACCCCTCTGGCCACCGTCACCGATGCAATTGTAAATCACCCGACCATGACAACTACCCGGACTACACGTAGACCCCCTGCCGCTGCAGGGCGTCAAACGCCCAGCACCTCCGACCAGGCCGAACAGGCAGCTCCGGTTCCACCGCCCGCCCCCCCCGGAGCTACCCCTCTGGCCACCGTCACCGATGCAATTGTAAATCACCCGACCATGACAACTACCCGGACTACACGTAGACCCCCTGCCGCTGCAGGGCGTCAAACGCCCAGCACCTCCGACCAGGCCGAACAGGCAGCTCCGGTTCCACCGCCCGCCCCCACCGGAGCTACCCCTCTGGCCAGCGTCGCCGATGCAATCGCAAATCCCCCGACCAAGACAACTACCCGGACTACACGTAGACCCCCTGCCGCTGCAGGGCGTCAAACGCCCAGCACCTCCGACCAGGCCGAACAGGCAGCTCCGGTTCCACCGCCCGCCCCCACCGGAGCTACCCCTCTGGCCAGCGTCGCCGATGCAATCGCAAATCCCCCGACCAAGACAACTACCCGGACTACACGTAGACCCCCTGCCGCTGCAGGGCGTCAAACGCCCAGCACCTCCGACCAGGCCGAGCATTCAGCTCCGGTGCCACCGCCCGCCCCCACCGGAGCAGACTGTCTGGCCCAGGGCGCAGGTTCTCACACAGGCGTCCCGACCGAGACAAGCACCCGCCGCCCGCGCCGTCCGGTGCCCGCCGCCGCCCCCGCGCCGCAGGTGGCCGAAGAAGCGGCCGCCTCCACTGGGGCTCGCCCTCGCCAGCCTAGAGGGCTCTCCCGCGCACCCACGCGCATGAATCTCGCGGCACGCGACGCAGCCGCCCCCGCAGCCGCCCCCGCAGCCGCCCCCCGCAAGCCCAGACTCACATGGGCGAACGGAGGGGAGGAGCAGGAGGAGGAGGAGGTGGACGCAACGAGCATCGCCTCGACGGCCTCCCTGGGCGCCGCCGCCCCCGCAGCCGCCCCCCGCGAGCCGAGAGTGCGATGGGCGGACGGGGGGGAGGAGCAGGAGGAGCAGGAGGTCCCGCCGCCCCGCCCCGGCGCCTCCGCGTCCCCCTCCGCCCTCCTGCTCGCAGCCGCCGCGTTCGCCTCCCTTGGCGCAGAGGCGCACGTGCGGCGCCGGGCCGACCGGGCCAGAGCGCAGGCGCAGGCCGAGCGCCAAGAGGCGGAGGGCGGCGCTGGGCTACGCAGGGTCCCGTCCGCGACGGCGCTCCCGCGGCTCCCCCGGGACCCCGTCGCCCGACGCGGGCCCTTCCGGGTTCGATTCCCGCCCGGCGGCCCCTCCCAACCGCCGCCACCGCCCTAAGCGCGTAAGTGGAACCCTCACTTGCAGTCCATCCCCACTGCTACCCAACGCCCTCAGTCAACCCTCACTTGCTTCTCCCTTAAGTCCTCCTCTCAGCGCCTCCGCACCCGCCCTAATGCCTCACCGTGTTTTTTAGTTTTATAGAAAACCAAATAGAGATTTTTTTAAATTTTGTATTTGTGAAAAGCCTAAGAAAATATAACACTCTTCTTTAAAATAGCTATCACACCTTCTGTGAATATTTACAGAATAGCTTTTTTAAAAATATTTAAAGCACAATTTGTCTGGCAAAATGCTTTTTGTAGTGGTAAATTCATCAATTGCCCAAACACACAAAAGCGCTGGTTTAATGGACAGTGCCTAAAAGTCACCCAAATTTCAGTAGACCTCAATTACAATATTATGTAAATCTTTTGTTTTTCGTAATTTTCTTGGTAATCATTAAATGGATTTGTAAGTAGGCTGCACAGTCCTTCTTTTTTTTCATTTCTTCGTCTTCACTACATACGCTATCCCGGTGGTCTCAAGAACACAAAATTACATTAACGCAGTTCCATCCGAAGCATAGGCACAAAAGATGCCAATAGACAATTGGCGTCTTACGTTCGGTTCTCAAACGTTTCTCATCATTTACTGGTGCTGTAGAATGGCACAGAATTCCTGAAAGTTTTATTTATTTATTTATTTAACGTAAAAAAAACGTTAGAACTGCGTATGACGTGCTATAGGGAAAAGTGAATTGTGTGCACATTTTCAAAGTTCTGTCAGCCCTAATCTAATTCATATACTACTTAAATTTAAAAAAACTCCCATGTAGTAAAATCTATTTTTAAGGATAAATAAGCAATAAATTTTCAAATTTCTTGAGTCTGGGCTAGCTTTACGGTCTTGCTCCTTCCTTTTGCCAGCTGCCATATGGCCACCTTAAATACATTGTTTTAAATTTTGTCAGTTTTTCGGTTTTACTCCATTGTTTTGCTTTTCTAGAAGCAGATTATAAATTTTACTTTTAAAATATTTTAATATTTTAATAGAAACATTTTTATATTTTTATAGAATATTTTAATATTTTAAAAGTAATATTTTTAACCTTATTAAATCTTTTTAAGGATTTATTGCTTTTTTAAAAGCCTGAGTACTAGTCCCACATGGAAAATTCCCTTGAAAAATATTGAATGAATGAAAGGGAGAATGAGCTAATATTTACAGTCTTCAAGTGTTGCTAACTTTGCTTTTTCAAACTTTCTTTCGACATTCAACTATTTATCGTTGAAATTTGCGGAAGAAATTCGGGATCTCAAAGAAATTTGCACAGATGGTACTTCTCCTCCATTTTTTCCATGAACTTTATACTGTTCTTCAAATGAACCAAACCAAATTAAAGCTGTGACCTCCATCACTGAACGAAACTGCTCACCTTGGCTTCGTAGGTTCGTCACACCTTAGTCCGTGGCCACTAAGCTAAACCACCCACCGTATTTCCCCATTAGAATGAGCATCACCCAAACCCAGGACTCTCCGGCTCCGCATCCCTAGAGGACCTCTCTGCTAAGCTAAACCGCCCAGCGTAGCTCCCCATTAGAATGAGCATCACCCACACCTAGGACTCTCCGGCTGCGCATCCCTAGAGGACCTCTCTGCTAAGCTAAACCACCCACCGTAGCTCCCCATTAGAATGAGCATCACACACACCTAGGACTCTCCGGCTGCGCATCCCTAGAGGACCTCTCTGCTAAGCTAAACCACCCACCGTAGCTCCTCATCAAAATGAGCATCACCCACATCTAGGACTCTCCGGCTGCGCATCCCTAGAGGACCTCTCTGCTAAGCTAAACCACCCACCATAGCTCCCCATTAGAATGAGCATCACCCACACCCAGGACACTCCGGCTGCGCATACCTAGAGGACCTCTCTTATAAGCTAAACCGCTCACCGTAGCTCGCCATTAGAATGAGTATCACCCACACCCAATACTCTCCGCCTGCGCACCCTAGGACCTCTCTGCTAAGCTAAACCGCTCACCGTAGCTCCCTATTAGAATGAGCATCACCCACACCCAATACGCTCCGCCTGCGCATCCCTAGAGGACCCCTCTGCTAAGCTAAACCGCTCACCGTAGCTCCTCATTAGAATGAGCATCACCCACACCCAATACTCTCCGCCTGCGCATCCCTAGAGGACCTATCTGCTAAGCTAAACCGCTCACCGTAGCTCCCCATTAGAATGAGCATCACCCACACCCAATACTCTCCGCCTGCGCATCCCTAGAGGACCTCTCTGCTAAGCTAAACCGCTCACCGTATCTCCCGATTAGAATGAGCATCACCCACACCCAATACTCTCCGCCTGCGCATCACTAGAGGACCTGTCTGCTAAGCTAAACCGCTCACCGTAGCTCCCCATTAAAATGAGCAACACCCACACCCAATACTCTCCGCCTGCGCATCCTTAGAGGACCTCTCTGCTAAGCTAAACCGCTCACCGTAGCTCCCCATTAAAATGAGCATCACCCACACCCAGAACTCTCCGCCTGCGCATCCTAGAGGACCTCTCTGCTAAGCTAAACCGCTCACCGTAGCTCCCCATTTGAATGAGCATCACCCACACCCAATACTCTCCGCCTGCGCATCCCTAGAGGACCTCTCTGCTAAGCTAAACCGCCCACCGTAGCTCCCCATTAGAATGAGCATCACCCACACCTAGGACTCTCCGGCTGCGCATCCCTAGAGGACCTCTCTGCTAAGCTAAACCGCCCACCGTAGCTCCCCATTAGAATGAGCATCACCCACACCCAGGACTCTCCGGCTCCGTCTCCCTAGAGGACCTCTCTGCTAAGCTAAACCGCCCACCGTAGCTCCCCATTAGAATGAGCATCACCCACACCCAGGACACTCCGGCTCCGCCTCCCTAGAGGACCTCTCTGCTAAGCTAAACCGCCCACCGTAGCTACTCATGAAAATGAGCATCACCCACACCCAGGACTCTCCGTCTCCACCTCCCAAGAGGACCTCTCTGCTAAGCTAAACCACCCACCGTAGCTCCTCAAGAAAATGAGCATCACCCACACCTAGGACTCTCCGGCTGCGCATCCCTAGAGGACCTCTTTGCGCAGGCGCGAGACCATCTCCCGCCGCCGCCCCTGCTGCCGCCTCCTCCGCCTCCACCGCGGTTGCCGCCGCCGCCTCCTCCATCGCGGCGCCGCCGCCTCCACGGCCGCCGCTGCCTCCTCCTCGGCCACCGCCGCCGCCGCCGCCGCCGCGGCCCCGCCGACTCCACCGCGGGCGCCTCCACCGCCGCCGCTGCCCGCGCTGCCGCCTCCACCGCGGCCACCGCCGCCTCCGCTGCCTCCTCCGCGGCCGCCGCCGCCCCCGCCGCCGCCTCCTTCGCGGCCGCCGCCGCCCCCGCCACGTTATGTTCCCCAAGCATCTGGGGGCTTGGGCGGGGGCGGCAGTTTTAACCTGTCTGCATGGTCGCCGCCACCTTCTCCCGCTCCGCTCCGCGCCGCCCCCGCCCAAATCCTCCCCACAAAAACTGGGGGTTTGGGCGGGTGTGGCGGTTCCATATAATAGAGCAGAAGCTTTAGTTTATTGCTATGATAACTGGTGAAGCAACAAGCTTGGACAAGGATGGTCCAAGGCTAATTATGAACAACCTACTCTATGTTCAGTGAATAAAGATCCTGATTTAACAATACAACACTTTATTCTATCTTTTATTACAATCGCTGATTGCAATTTTTCCAAAAGGCGGGTCGCCTCTACCCTGCTCTCCCCTGTGCTCGGCACTCATGCTAAGCACGGCATTTCCACGGGATTTCCACCATACAAAACACGATATTTCCAACGTATTTCCACCATGCTGAGCACGGTACTTTCACGGCATTTCCAATAGGCTGAACACAGTACTTCCAGGTTATTTTCACCATGCTCAGCACAGTACTTGCACGATATTTGTACCACGCTGAACACGGCACTTCCACGATATTTCCACAATGTTGAACACGTCATTTTCACGGTATTTTCTACAACGCTGAACAAGCTACGTCCCGGGTGTTACCACTATGCTGAGCACGGAACCTCCACAGTATTTTAACCATGCTGAACCCGATAATTTTTGGGTACGCTCCGTTTTGGAATGTGCTACAGTACATAAGTTATTTGTGATATCGCAACTTCTCTGCGACAATCATTGAATGTCACACGAATATTACATGTTAAGTTTTAGAATTTAATATTTTTGTAATTTTAGTTTGTGATTCATTAGAATATCATTTTCATTAAAATATAACCATTTCATAATAAGTATGACTCAGTTATTTTCAATACAAAGCAATGTCTCAAGTACGAGTGATCTTTCATCAGTAGCTTGCAATGTTGCAAGGCGTTCGGCGTTCACCAAATAAATTGCAATGTCGAATTACAAACGCATGATTTCTTATGACAAACGATCCTTAATTCAATTCAAGATTGACCACGGAATACTTGAATTTATATCTGGTACTACACACGGATCTAGTTCCTATTCGTTATTTATTGAATGAAAAATTTACTTTGCAGGACTAGTAAGGTAGGCATAGTAGCATTTTGTTGGTCGCGTTCAGCAAAGAAAATAACAAACTGGCTCCCCCAATGTAAGCAAAGTATAGGAGCAGAATGAACGAACATGGCTCCCCCTTGCATATTAGGAATGTTATACTACAAATCCACCAGCAATTTGTTTTGAAAATAATGTTTCCAACTTGAACGAAAGTGTTTTAGGAATACTCATTTCCAACAGTCTATGGTAATATTCAATCAATGTCTTACAGGAAAGGATCACTTTCCATGCTAATAACGTAAATGTGAAATGTTAGAACCGAAATGCGAAATTTTTACGAGATTTCAAATTAGTATGTAAAAGATTCCTTCATGGGAGTTGTGTAAGTTAGCACGACTTCATGGAAATATACAAGTATATAGCCGTGTAATTATTTAAAATAAGCTAGTTGATTTATGATGATATTTCTAAAAATATATGGTTCGCAAATTTAACTTATTAAATACTTTTTTATGTGTGAGAATGAATGGTTTTAATGTTTGTTTCGTTTTGCCATACGATCCGATGGCTTCTAGCTTTACATCATTGATTACAGCATCCACTTCCTTCATGATGACAATTGAGAGTTCGAACGAAAATATGAATTATTTCATAAAACTACCTCTTGTCTTTACTGTTACTAGAATCAAAAAGACTTCATTTGTTTCATTATCTACCAGAATAATTTTGAATATTGCACTATGCGACTAGCATTATTCAATGAGTAATACAAGCAACACAGTAGTACTACGGCATTCATCAATCTGGTTAAACTGATCGCGCCATTGTTTTGTTTACTTTCTTGTATATCGTTTTGTTTACTTTGCAGTGTGTCTTTCGCAAAATGCTCCTTTACCGTGTACGTACTGTAAGGTAACATTTTACAATCAGTAAACAGGGAACAAAACTCTAGTTTTAACCTATTAACGCACCAAAAAGTGTCACTTTTCGTGTTTGCAGCAGAGCTGATGAAAGATTAGCAATCCTTTTACTCCATGCGTCGAGGAAACTAATTCTTTTCCAAGATACAACAATGGAAAAAGTGAAAGTGCCCTACTCGCATGATGAAGCCAGTAGCTTAACTTTTAAGCTTGCAGCATGACACAGCATATATTGTTAGAAGTCGGAACAATAGCGCTTAATGCAGACATAAATTGTGGGGCATATCTCGTCGGCAGGCTGTCAAATCTAATACTATGGCTCATTTAGTTACCTTTTATTAACATTATTTTTATTATTTTCGCCATTAAGGCAATAGTTATTTTATGGTTAACTTTATAATACAGTTCGATGTTGAATGGTTACTGTTTTCTTAACTACGTGAACTTTGCATTAACATTACGTTATATAGTTGCATTCAGTTTTATGAATGTCGTAATACTTCCATGCTGCATGTATTATTAATGCAAGAATGTTAGTTGTTATAATGCATTTTACTGACAAAAGTGCATAGGAGATTCGAAATTGTTCTGGTAAATAACGAAACAAATAGGACGTCCTTTTGATTCTAAAGTTAGTAAAGCAAAACAGATACTTTTTTGAAATTTTAAATTATATTTTCGTGTGAACTCTCAATATTCCTTATGAGTGTAGTACATGGTGTAATGATTGGTGTAATCAATGATATAAAATTAAAAATCATTTGATCCTATGACAATGGTGAAGAAAACATAGGAATTAATATTTACCGTTAATAGTTACGTATAAAAAATACATTTAGTACGGATAATTTACAAACACTACATTTTTGGAAATATAATCATCATCATCATCTTTTAGAAGGTACAAGTTCACACCATTTGTAGTTTCTTCCGTCTTCATAGTTTAAGGAAATAAAATAGTCTAAAAAATTAAGATAAGAAAACCAAAGTTTTTTGGATTATTATATTAAAATATTTGAAAAATGAAACTTTTTCTTTACAATTCTATTTCATTTTTTCATCATTCTCAATAAAATAATTATGTTAAAATAGCAAACACATTCGAAACTGGAATAAGATCGTGGACAGAATATTATTGCTGGTGGCTGCATAATATTTACACTATTGCAAGCTCAAAAACTGCTAATAACTGACGTATTATGGATATATGTTGCTAGATATATATTAAATTTTAATAGTATTAATTTGGAGTTACATCGCCATAATATAACGAATGGTGCAAAAAATAACAATATTCTAATAATCAGAACATTCTTTAAGCCAACTCTACTTGGCCATGGGCTGACGCTTAATCTTTAGAATAAATTTAGCAATATTATATAAAACGTTTTTATTACTTACATCGCTAAGAGACACAGAATGTAAAATTCTGATAGATATCAATATAAGTTCAATCTCTGTACCATTATCATTACAATGGTAATGATAATGGTAATTTAATAACTAAATTATTATCGATATTTGCGGTTGGGGGGACTGTCTCTTGCCCTGCCATCTGTGAGCGGCGCAGGTCATTACAAATGGGGCGGCCGCCAGCGCTATATATCGGCGGTCAGCGCAACCGAGACCGCACAGCCAGGACACAGGCTGACGAGAGCTTGTGGTGGAAGAGTAATGAACTAAAGGCGCGTCCACACGACGCGTCTTTTCGTTTAATTTTGCGCATACGTCCAATGCATGCGTCCAGCGCACGTGGAGCAAGCGTTTCGGGAATGCGCCCTTTCGCCAAAACGTTGGACGCATATAGTCGCGCAACTTTCCTAGAGCTGACGGAAATCTCGTTCGTCTTTCTCGCGCACTTCCTCCAAAGAATGTGTATTGCATAGCGATTTCATCCGGAATACCGAGCCGTACGACTTCTTTAAGTAGTCTTTGATTGTCTTCCGAGTTATTATGCGGTGTCCGTCCGTGTTTTATTGCGAATTTCTTGCAGATTATTCATTTAATATATATTTACGGTAATATCAATTTTCAATATATATTTATTTAGCTATATAGTTGAAACTAGTAAAAATGAGCATGTGATTATTTCCATTTCTAGTTCGGTGTGTTGCAGTGACAGGAGAAGAATATTTAGTTCTCCCTAATTTCTATTTTATTTTTACGGTAATTCAAAGTTTCTAAATTTATTTAATACATTATGAAGCTGAAAGAATTCAATGCAATAGTTTTCAATCCAAGTATAATAGCTTTAAAGGCCTTTACCTAAAAGTGTGTTTTTCCGTGCTTCAAGTATTCTCTTAACCACATGCGCCTCACTATTTTTCTCTTCTTTCGACTGATTTCAAAATAAGCTGCCGAAATTGCCGCGCAAATAGCTGGATCCGTTGTACAGAACAGACCTGAAGCTCCGCACAGTGTTGCACTGTGTGGACACGGTAGCACTCGTGGGCTGTGTTGAACGCTTGTCTTTCAACTTTGCGCTTACAATTTTATTCCCGTGTCGCACAGAAAAGACGCATCGTGTGGACGCGCCATAATGAAGGTCGGGGCAGCAATGGTTTCAGCGTAGTTTTCCCCCTGCCTTGTTATTTTGAAGGCAGCAGTTCAGAGGCGAGTCATGGCTGTGAAGTTGTGAAGAGGTAGCAGGGAAATAAAAATTTACACATGTTTATCTTAAGAAAGAAATTCGCTGATTTCTTGAACGCCAAATCAATTCTTCGGTCTTTCAAGTCTGCGGACTTGTCGGTGATACTTCATTCATCTGTTTCTATGTTACCTGCAGAAAAAGATTCTTCCGACTTACAATTTTCCTCAAAGAAACACGGTGACACAGTGAAACCAGTGTATCCCATTTATCTGTCGTATCATCTTCCTGAACATAAATAACATTCAGTTCTTTTATTACTTCTGATTATAATCAGAAGTTACTAGTTCTATTTGTACAAAATCACTGATGTAGTCTGATATGCTCGCTATTTATTCATTGCATTTGAAGTGCCATAGCATTATTAAAGAAGCGCCATACGAACGAATTGCATAGTAGTGGACGAATCGTATTTCTTTCGTTTCTACTTCACCAGCACGACACACGAGTGGCGGAGTCGGCGCTGATATCGCGGGTGTTGTCACAGTTGTCATAGAAACCGCCGAGCGGTTGAACATCCAAGCGGTTGAAACGCGTTAAGGTAGTAGGTACGACCACGGCGAAGTACCCCTAAAAAGGTACTTTAAATGAAAGCAAAATCTCTGTTCTTCAGGATGGTAAGAAAAATGTGGCTTTACCGGCCTATTTTTTTAATAAAAAAAGTTTAAATTAGCACAGACTCTTATGGAAAAACTTTCGCGGGGATAATTTCTTTTAGTTATTGAAGAAGTTATACGGTGAAGGTACTTTTTTTTTATTCAATAATTATAGCAAACTTTTTGAGGAATCAGATGTTATTAAATGTAATGTACCTCACCTGGCACTCTGAGAAGTAACTGATAAAAAAACAGCTGCGAAATTCATCGCAACCGGAGGTATTGGCTCTCAGCGTAGGAGTTATGCCATAAAGCCCTGCCGGTATGTTATTGTCTCCACTGTTTCTCTTGGGGTACGAAATAAAACCACTCTAAATTTTTTTTAAAATGTTACACACACAAACAGAAACTATTAGACGATAATTTACTTTCAATGTAAACAATGTGCACTAATATTCAACGCAGAAAGGAAGAAAGGTACGGGCACCCAAGTTAACCTAACCTATTTTTGGTATTGCGAACGTGTGAAAATAAAAATTATGCTAGAGACTTTGTTAGTAAAGATTGTTTTTCTAGAGAAACTATTCAATACTTCTCTGTAAACTATTTACAAACAATTATTAAATGATCCGTACACGTTTAGAAACAGCTATTGTTTATCTGTAGGTGTAATAAATGGTCAATTGTTTGACTAGTGTCTGGCACAAACATATCACCGGGAGCGGTAGCTCAGTGCATCAACTGATATCACAGCAGCGCCTCTGACCGGGAGGTCCTAGGTTCGAGACCTGGCGGCGGCAGGATTTTCGACACTAGCTTTTCAGCTAGGTCGAATTCAGTCAATGTCTGGAGAAGAATTCTGGCGGCCGACTGCTCTGATCGGTAGTTTTCCGTGGTTTCTCCGATCAACACCAGGCGAATGACGGAGCAGTACCTTACCAAACGGGCCACGGACCGCGCGCGTTCTGTCCCTCTTCCTTCTCCTATCCTCTCCCCTAACGCGCACACTTAGACTAACATGCACTACATTACCACATATTTCGGGAGACCGGTCGGGAGCTTAGAGCTTGTCCCGGCTGGGGCGGTGCCCCGCTGGTGGAAGAGTCTTGGTTAGGGGGAAACCCCACTAGCCGACGGTCGGTCGGCGCCGGATCTCGCCATCTCCCGAAAAAAACATGCACTACACTAACGGGACTAATGACCACAGTAGTTGACGCGCCCAGAAACATGAACAAATCAATCAATCAATCACAAACATATCACCTTAAAAGGAGGACTACTTCACTTCAACGGCCGGACTGGTTGGTAGTGGACTCATCCGGCGCCTTCTGAAGGTTTAACTTCCGCGCACGATTTTATTAAAACCAACATACTTACGTGATAAGCAAAGACATTAAAAATTTTTGAATAAATAATTTGGTGAAATGGCTCTTCACTTACTCCCACTGATTACCCGCTCGAAGGAGTTCCTGTTTCGTTGAGGATTGAGGATTTTTATTTTTAGAATTTTTCTAACTCTAAGTAATAGATTCGTCTTTCAACACTTACCCGATGTTTAAAATTTCGAATCTGTGACAATGTGTAATACCTTCGTGGCATGCGGCATTCCCTTACAAACACTGACGTCTATTTATTTATTTATTTATTTATTTATTTATTTATTTATTTATTTATTTATTTATTTATTTATTTATTTATTTATTTATTTATTTATTTATTTATTTATTTATTTATTTATTTGTTTTATTTATTTATTTATTTATTTATTTATTTATTTATTTATTTATTTATTTATTTATTTATTTATTTATTTATTTATTTATTTTTATTTTACGTAAAAAAAGTTAAAAACTGCGTATGACGTGCTATGGAGAAAAGTGAATTGTGTGCACATTTTCAAAATTCTGTGATCCCTACACTAAGTCTAACCACATTCCTACCTTACTTTACTAACTATACTGCAGTATCTGCCGGTGCAGTCAATAGTGGCGCTCCTGGAGCGAGATTGATGTTGACCGAGTTCGTCGAAACAGGGACTTTGTCATCTATGTACTCACGGAGAAGACTTCACGGTCAACAAATTTTACAACAGTGAAAATCTTACATAATGTATCCTTCGCTTACCTATATTTTCAACACTAACTTTTCTGCAAAGTATGTAATACATTGCAAAATACATGTACCATTAGTTCTTAATTACGTACAACATTTTCCCTTCCTTTATTTCGCAATTTTAATTGGAGTCTGCCATTGACCGTCCATTGGTATTATTTGAGTAATGGAATGACTTTATTATAAGACTGTTAACTTAAAATAATAATACTAAAGATTTTGTTAACACGAATATTACACGTAAAGCTGTACGTTTGGTGACGGCATTACGTTATTTTTCTCTTAAAAGATTGCCGTAGAATTTTTTTGAAAAGACATTAATCCTAAATGAAAAATAATTAACTAAGAAATTCATGAAGAAGGCAGGAACGAGGATCTATGCAGACATAATCCCAGCCGAACCAAAAGTATTTGTTTGTGTTGTGACTTACTTCGATTATACATGAGTAAAACTTTTTAATTCACTATACTTCATGTAAAAACTTAATTTACATTTGAAACCCCTCTTGGTTTGCGCTTTCCTATCTGCATTGATTGATTGATTGATGTTTCTGATTTGGCCGTTAGTTGTTAGTCATTGGTCATAAGTTCCGTTAGTGAAGAGAATCTTTTATCCCGGCGGTGGCAATGTTTCGCGCCCGCTGGATGGTGTGATCCGGCGCCGAGGTATACGTTTTCCCTTTCCAGGTGTCTCCCTTCAGTGGTACACTGCCCTAAATAGGACAAGTTGTAAGCTCACAATTGTTCTCCCAACATAAATAGTACATAAAAGGATGTAATTGCTCTTGTAAATAGAAAAAAACGTGGTCCTCGAGTCGCTTTAACGTACAAGTGCAATTATTCCACTCTTCGTCAACCAGTTTCGTTAATTACTATCATTTCTTCACGCATTCTTTGAATTGAAGATTATCATGAAAAGGCACAATTAGGGAGACATTTTGAAGTGTTCTTTCCCGCATCCCCTTTTTATTTTATTGGTTATTATTAAATATACTACTGCATATTACAAAATTACGTTGCTAATCCCTTTCCTACTTCTTTAAATATTCTCAAATTTTTTACCTTCCCTCTATGTAAAGTACTTTCAACCAGGAGTAGATTCACAAACTCTATTTATCCAAGAGTCATGACCCAGTCCGTAAGTAAACACGGCTTGGACAAACGATTGCCAGCCGAAATTGATTGTGCATAAATGTTGAAGTACATCGTAACTGAATTATTTGAAAGAATTCACTATTTTAGTTTACAAATGATGTTATTCGCTATTTATTACAATAATAACTTCTTATCATTCACTGCTCCTTTTCTAAACTATAGATACATCATACTCAAACACCTCTAAAAAACAACAAACAAACAACATCGTCACCGCACAATAGTACTTTAACAACACTGAAAGAAGACTTTAAATTGCTTTGATACATTTGATTTTACCAAATACGTCACATAAGAAGTAATTTAGGAACGTGCACATTCTTTTTGAGCTTATGACGTTTTGCCCATTATTATATCCTTTCTCTGTTCAAATGAACAGTTGGTCTTGAATATCTCTTGTAATTCCTGGAAAAGAGAGACGAAAAGTTTATCTTACTTTAGGGTTTATCTTACATTTAGGGTAGCCCTCTTGAACGACGTTCTTCTATTTTGATGATCCACGATTTCTTTCAACTTACTTTTAATGTATCTCATTAGATTAAATCAATTACTTCAAAATTACTTCTTGAATCTACCCGAACAATCTAGCATTGTTAAACGCCGTAGTTTACATTAAAACAAACCTTTCATGACATTCGTATCGCTACAATGCTACTGCTGGACAGCACAGATTTCGCGCGGTCCGTGACCCATTTTTCAGGGTATTACTCCGGCATTTGCCTGATGTGGATAGGAGAAACCACGGAAAACTACCGATCAGTCTAGCCGGCCGCTAGAATTCTCCTGCAAACAAAGGCAGAATTCGACCTATCTAGCTGGTGTCGAAAATCCTACCATCATGATGATGCATCCTACCCAATAATGCATCATTGGGATTCCAATCCTTCGACCTCCCGGCCAGAGGAATTACAGTGACATGAATTGATTCAGCCGGTGCCATTTTGGATTAAAAAAATGAAACAAATTATATAATGAGTTGATTTAAACCGTCTCCATCTACTTATTATATGATAAAAAAGGAGATTGATTTCGCCACGTGAGTACGCCGCACCGCTGTTCCCTTCACCGCAACTAACCGGCGGACGTTCTGAACGCACCCGAGCCGTCTTCGCCACCTGTCGTGAACGCCGCCAGCACTGGCTCTCTTCGCACGCAACGGAGAAAGCGGTCAGACTTAATGAGATTCGCATCCCGTTACGTCACACGTACACAAAAACACATGAGCAGCGCACTCCGCGTCTTTGCGACGAGAAACCAGAGCAGTCGATTCTGGCGAGGCCATCGAAAAACCACGTCATGCACACTCTACCGCTCGCCTGCGTGTTTTTATTTCAGGCGATGTTGCTTTGTTTCGTTGGTTTACGTTACTGGGCGCCAGCTGGGCAATTTCAAATGGGGTTACGCTGTACTAGTGATGCGACATTGCTATCAAAACGTCGATGCTTCTAAACATCGCCCTTCAAATTTGAAACATCCATGATCAAAATTAAAATATCGATGTTAATAAAACATCGACCTCAAACCATGGATGTTATTAAACATAGATGTTTTTAAAACTAGATTAGTAACCATTGAAGTTCACATGGGGGAGAATTCATTTGAAAGTGATATTGTCTAGTAATTGAGGTTTCTCTGGCAAAACAAATTCAAAAAAAATCAGAAAAAATAATAAAACTTGGATTATGTGATTCGATTATTTAAAACAAACAGGTGACTTTAAAAACGAAAATTCAATTTTATTTATTTTTCATCCTTCGTCATTTGGGTCGAAATAATATTCAATTTATGGATATCCGGAAATTATTATAGCATGTTTTCCTGATGGACTTTTCTCATTTAAAAAATATCTATCACGTAAAGATATCGAACTTAGAACATCGTTGTTAAAAAAAAATATAGGCTCAAAGAAATCTACGTAAAGTACATCCATGATTTTACAAAAACATATTGCCTGGAATAATCCGAGTAAAGTAGTTATGTTGTTCTGTGGAACTAAATTAAATAAAAAACAAAAATATTGCCTCGAGAAGGCTAGTTGCCGCCTGCTCTGAGTGGTAGTTTTGCAGTGGTCCTCGGAAGGACCAGGAATACCAGAACATTGTTGGAGAAGAACCTTTCTTCTCCACTTCTCTTCACCTTTACACACACACACACACACACACACACACACACACACACACACACACACACACATACATACACTAACGTGCACTACACTACCACAGATGGCAGGAGATCAATCGGGGGTTTATAGAATGCCCGGCTAGGGAGGTACCCCACTATGGGGGATATCTGAAAAGGGGGAAGTTGGACAACCCGCTTTTTTTCCTTCCCTAAATCCTGACATAGCCGGTTTCTTCCAGTGGTTTACGTTTCTGGTCGCGAGCTGAGTATTGAACATTGTAGTTTGCAGTTCTAATTCTCATGATTACTATAAAAATTGATATCAATTTACTAACGACTTTTTGTACTAATATTGTTGTTAAATAATAACATAAAAAGGCATTTTTATTCTTGAAAATCTTCTCTTACAGCCTCTAAAGATAGTTGACGGTTTTGTAATATTTTTAAAGTACCCATTGACACAAATATGTGTAATTGTGTTTTCTCTGTGTAGGAAACCATTCCCCCTCTCTCAGTTATAAAAAAATATTTCGAGCGAAAGAACAGTAGTTTCGGACGTAACGAAATAGAGGGGAAGTCAGGTGCATATGCATGTGACAGCACACATTGCCATCGTGCTTAAATCGTAAACGATGCGCGAAGGCCTTTAATATAAGGTTTGGACACAGTCCATATATTCCTTTTGCCGTAATCTTCAAAATGGTGCCTTTCTCTTGCCGTTCTCTTGCAAGTATGGACGATACCTCACTCCGTAGCCATGTTATAAAAAGATTCGGAGTAAAGTTCCAGTAAGCTATTTTCAGTGTTAAAACAACCATTTAAACTAGAGGGGATACAACAGAATATACTTTCTTGCATTATTTCTAAATTTGTTTGCACTTTTCGAAATTCAGGGAGGTCAACAAACATGAAACATGCGCCATTTTTATACGCGTGCTTTTCTATATTCCGGTTTAAAATTAAAAAAATGGAGCCAGTTTTGTGGAAAATTGAAAATATCGTTTAGACCTCATTTAAATTCTCCCAAAATACTAGATATGTTTCAAATTCAAGGGGCCGCGATATCAGCCACATCGCTTGGGGAATATGAATATTTGATCCTATCTACTGTTTACCTGCAGCATTGTTCACAGATGGACGGACAGTGGTTTTATCTTCAACCCAATTTTCGGCATCAAGGACCAGAAAAACCTGGATTTTAGCTACACAGCGGTTGCAGGACGTAGTGTAGAAACAAGAAGACAATTAGAAACGCATAGAAACAAGAATTATAATTATTGCTGTTTTTGGTATCAGGGCCTCGAATATAAATTTTTCTTTCGAAAAATTACTGTTTTTTTCTGTAGCAATACAATAGTATTGAAATCCACCTATCGATTTTTCCTATACTTACGAAAAATCGCCGTTTTTTTGCAGCAGCATTACCTAACTTTATCTATACTACGTCCGTAGTCTGCGCAAAAGCGAAAACAAAATGGTTAATGCGAAAAATGCAATATGTTTTGGTGGCGCAAAGGGACTGAAGAGGGTGTAGCCTGAGCCATCTAAAGTTAGCAGCGCACAGAAACGAATCTCTACCAAACTTTATCCAAAATTAACGGCTAATTAAATGCTAATTAAGGGCTCTATTCCCAAATTTTCCGCTCCTATAGTTTTCCCCAAATCGTGGGCGCAAGAAAAATAATTAACATTGATTTATATGGGCGAAAAAACATTAAAACAAAAAAAATTTAAAACCCTACCCAAACATTAACATGAATTAACGGCTCTAGAAAAAATATTACTCCCGCATTTATATTCCAAAATTGAGGGCTGTACAAAGAGAAACAATTAACATTTGTTCTTACGGAGAAAAACCCAAAACTTAAAAACCTCAGAGAAAATATCAGGGCTGTACAAAGAGACAAAATTAACATTGGTTCTTACTTAATTTTTTTCCTAGAGCCGTTAATTATTCCTAAATATTGGGTGAGGTTTCATAATTTTGAATTGAATTTGAGATGAATTTTACTCTAAAGCTAGCAGCGTCCACGATTTTGGGAAAACTATAGAAGCGGAAAAGTCGGGAATAGATCACTTAATTAGCATTTAAATAGCCGTTAATTTTGGATATAGTTTGGTAGAGATTCGTTTCTGGGCGCTGCTAACTTTAGATGGCTTGTAGCCTGGGTGCGCACGTCAGCCACGCACGCGCCACCGCGACCATCGCCCTCTGCCTGAGAAACGGGAGCAGCGCGGCGCCTTGACCTGCGGCGGGGGCAGAGCCGGACGCAACCGGATGTGGGTGTGGTCGGACATCTGGGACGGGGTCGTGGCGGGGCGAGGAGGCGGGACGAAGTGGGATGGTCGGCAACGTAGGAGGCGGTGTGAATGAGGAGAGGTGGGTCACAGCCACTTGGCAAGGGGACGAATAGGCTCAGACTAGATAGGGAGCAACTTGAACAAATGTCTGCAGCAACTAGAACCGGGCTGTCCTAGGATTCAAGTCGCGATGACCAATTCCAACAGCAACTAAATATCACCGGGAGCGGTAGCTCAGTGCACATCAACTGATGTCACTGCAGCGCCTCTGACCGGGAGGCCCCAGGTTCGAGTCCTGACGGCGGCAGGATTTTCGACACTAGCTTTTCAGCTAGGTTTAGTTTAGTACCTCTCTGGAGGAGAATTCTAGCGGCCGGCTGCTCTGATGGGAGAGTCCTGGTTAGAGGGAAACCCCACTAGCCGACGGTAAGTCGGCGCTGGATCTCGCCATCCAGCGGGGGAAGATCACCGCCATCTCCCGAGAAAAATATGCACTACACTTACGGGACTAATGACCAAAATCCGTTGACACGCCCGGAAACACGAAAAAACCAATCAGTCAATCAAACTGAATATTTCAGACGAATGCAGCCGTTGTTTGGAGCAGAATTCTTTGCGATGGTTCTTCTCATTTTCAAAAGAAACCTCTTCTTTCGTTTCTATTCCTTGGCGTATCCTACCCATTTACACTGAAATGCATTACCATTCCACCCATTCAGAGAACCAGACAAGGGCTTAGAGATTGTCCCGGCTGAGGCAGTGCTTTTCTGGGGGAGGGAAATGCCCCTCAGACTGACGTCCGAGCGCAGAGGAAAGATAAGGGACTAGAAAGGAATGGTAGGATTCGCGCAGAATGGGATCCTACCCGGTCCGAGGCGGATGTAGGCATGGTGAGCTCGGAACCAGGCAAATGGGTCTGGAATTGGCGAGACTTGGAGATGAGCTAGGTTAGTCGACTAGGAATGAAGTGGAATGCAGTGGACTGGGATTTCGCAGGAAGAGTAAAGTGAACAGTTTTGATTTAATCTTCCATCAACTACTGCAGTCATTACTCCCGCTAGTCTAGTGAATGTTTTATCTCGTAAGATGGCGGTGTTCCTTCCACACTGGATGGTGCCGGCTGAGGAGGCGCAAAGTCTCAACCAATATCACTGCAGCGCCTCTGACTGGGAGGTCCTAGGTTCGAGTCCCGACGGCGGCAGGATTTTCGACACTAGCTTTTCAGGTAGGTCGAATTCAGTCGCTGTCTGGAGGAGAATTCTAGCGGCGGGCTGCTCTGATCGGTATTTTTCCTTGGTTTATCCGATCAACACCATGCAAATGCCAGAGCAATACCCTAATAAACGGGCCACCGCGCGCGATCATTCCTCCCTCTTCCTTATCAAATCCTCACCTTTACACACACTTACACTAACATGCACTACACTACTACACATATCGGGAGACCGGTCGGGAGCTAAGAGCTTGTTCCGGCTGATGCAATGCCCCGCTGGCGGGAGAAACCTGGTTGCGGAAAACCTTACACTAACACACACTTACACTAACATGCACTACACTACTACACATACCGGGAGACCGGTCGGGAGCTAAGAGCTTGTTCCGGCTGAGGCAGTGCCCCGCTGGCGGGAGAAACCTGGTTGCGGAAAACCTCGCTAGACAGTTTAGTGAGGGTAGGATCTCGCCATCCTGAGAGGGAAATATTACAGCCATCTACGGTGGGAAAACATGACCTACACTCACGGGGATAATGAGCTTAGCTGCTGATGCGCACGGAATCACGAACCAATGAATCAATCAATTAGATGGTGATGCGCGGCGCCGACCTAACGTCCGTCTCTCGTCAACAACTAGCATAGCACCTAAAGGTCAAGCTAAGTGTTCGTCAAAAAACAAATATTTTTATTGCAGAATCATAATCCATCGATTGATCTAAATTACTCTCAACAACGTTACCCTATAATTTTGCATCTGATGTAGGTCGAACTGACAGCAATGTATTAGAAATTTCTCTAATTTTTCATGGAACATTCCTAAAATAATTTTTTGTTGACCGTAACTCAACTTGTCTTAACATAATGTTTAATGAAGTACAAGCACACGCAATTTTTCTCACAGGGCGCTCTCACGCCGTGAGTTGATTTGCATTGAACGTACTTGCTATGAGTGTCCATTGAACGTACGCTACGCAACCGGCAAGATTTATTGCTTCACAGCGCCCCGACACGTTCTGGAACGATGTTAATCCAATTTACTTTCTTCATCGGCGCATTCTGGAATTCCTTTCGCCTTCCACACAAACCAACGCACTGTCCACTCCCTCTGCGAGCAACGTTACTAGATGCGTTGATAGTCGCTTTCCAAAATGTTCCCCGGAATTTCTCCTGAAAAGAAAAAAAAAGTTTAAGAAGTGAAAAATACCAAATGGCATCCGAAATATTTTAGATTTTAAAAATTCCTATTTATTTTCAAGTGATTCGATTAATAAGTTATTTAAATATACTAATCTAATGTCTCAATTGTCAGAAAAAATAGTGTTCTTATTATGACCTTAGTTCTTACTGTTTTTCCTTGGCCTGTATCCGACAGTAGTTGGAAGTTTTTTAGTTTAGCTGGAGGGTGGGCTATTCTAGGGTGGGTGATCAGCCCATTGCAGAGCAGCTGGAACGACATGCCGTAGACCCCGGCGTCATTCTTTTATGCAGACATTCCGTTATCCCCTGAAAAAAAGAAGTGTTTTTAAGAAAAAATGTTACAATTATTTAACTGCTTATATTTTGCATCAGATTACCCGAAAGCTACTCATAGTTTTCATAAATTGAAAATAAAATTCTTGGCGTGGGGCGGGCCGTCCGTGGTTGGTCAACCAGATGCAAAAAAAGAATATTTTTTTTTTAGATTAGATTTCCTCGATGGAAATCGGGGACTAACGGAGCGAGGTTCTTGCCTGTGTTGTTCCACACCCTTCCGACGAGAAAAAAATGAAAGTGAAATGTTTCGAGGCACATGACATTGAATAAAGAACAGTGCTACACAGACATCTGCATGTCCCTAAAACAAAAATATAAAAGAGAGTTCAGTAATAATGTTCCAACAGTGTACAATTTCCTGTAGCCCCAATGGGGCTTCCTATAGCCCCAAAACAATAACAAAAGCAAAAAAAAACAACAAAAAACACACAACACAGAAGTATTGTTTCTAGAACTATTCTAAGGATGGTAACCACTTAGCTTTTTCTTAAAACATTTTTGTGTGAAAATCAAATTAATTACTTTGAAAATCAAATTAATTACTCAGTCATTTGGAATGAACATTATCCTTACAGATAATCTGTACAACAATTATGCCTATTTGAACCAAAACAATTCAGAATCGTACATTCCTTAAAACAATTCCCTTATTTTCAGTGAAAACATTTACATCCAAATTTGATCATAACACAGAGCAATATAAATTTAATTTACAATGTAAACTCTAGAATAAACATTCTGTATCATTTCTTCAAATATTGTAAAGAAAAAGAAGATTCAAAACTTACAGAGTTCTTCATTCCATTTGATAAATACTCGAGAAAGTATGGAGTAAGTATCATTCCCCCAAACTCTTAAATGATAATACTAGTGCATTGCCATACAAGTAATCATTGCTACATTCTGCCCTCTTTACCCTGCAGGGTCACATAGCAATCCTGTCACATACTAATTCTACATGCCATGAAATCACATCAGAAATTACAATCAGAAGAAATTCATGAATAAAAATGTTGCTGAAACGTTATGGCAGTAGAAATAGCTGTGTAACTGTCCTCCTTCCACTCAGCTATTTATTTCACAATCTGTGATATTGGACAATCTCCAATAAAATATTGCACTATCACAGAGAAACTGCAGGATCTCATCCCCAACTTAACAAAAATTAACAACTCTTGACACATTCTTTGTAGTAAGTAAATTACAATATAAGTTACAAATAGAAAGCACATAATTGTCAACAGTACCAGATAGTGAAACTGAAAGTTCACCTTTCTTCAAGCTCTTTTTCCATTAATAAAAAAATGGTTCACAATCCACTTATGCATATTAGGTATTGAAAATTTATACTTTAATATGCACCAATTCATTTATCAGTAGCTCAAAATCTTTAAGTTAGAATAATGCAGCGGAACATCTTGTATTTAAAAGAATACTAGCTGGTGTATCCGGCGTTGCTCGGGTTTATAGTAAATTATTAGACTGGGAGAGGAATTTCATTTTTTCATGCCCTGCGGCGAGGGCCTACACCTCTTCCATTGTATCCCTTCTCCGCCCTGCTCCTCCCTGCCATGCTCTGCCCGGCCAGAGAGTTCCAGCTCCTAAACTTTCTTCACTTTATAACTGAAAACAATAAACAATTCTGAACTTTAAAATAAAATACTTGTAGACTCACGTATATTTTGTGTTTTTTGTGGAGTTTCATATACTACTTTCAATGCTGTCAATAAATTGTCACATTGAAAAACTTACTCTTTCTTTTATCTTTTCTTTTCTTGTATTCATAAACAAAGATTTGAAATTGATCTCCCCAATCGTGACCTTGAAGGGACTTAATGTTTTAAGCGAAGTTTAACATGCCAGAGTTCTCGTACGGAGACGCTAGAAGATAGATATGGAATATGAATGTAGATGTCAAAACGTAATTGACGAATAATAATCGTAAACGTAAATGAAAATAGCAATATTGAACGTAATTGCCAGTATTTATAATTATTTTGAAGACGACAAATATATATATATATATATATATATATATATATATATATATATATATATATATATATATGTGTGTGTGTGTGTGTGTGTGTGTGTGTGTGTGTGTGTGTTTATAGTTCAACATGTAGAATGTTTATTTTACATGTAGTCACATTTGTCTTTATATATTAAAATAGATATACTTATAGATACAGAAGATCTATAACAGATATATATATATATATATATATATATATATATATATATATCTGTTATAGATATATATATATATCTTATATATATATATATATATATATATATATATATATATATATATATATATATAAGATATTTGTATAGAAGTTTAGTAAAAATATAATAGATCTAGATAGATACAGATCGAGATACCAATACTTTCAATGATATGACACATTGTAAAACTAACTCTTTTTTCATATTTTTTTCATCTCTCGTATTTATAAAGGAAGGTTTACAATCTATCTCCTGCCAATTCGTGACCTTGAAGGGACTTACCGTTTTCAGCGGAGTATAATATGCGAGAGATATTCCACGGGTACGCTCGTAGATAGAACCGGAATAATCGTTATAATGTAATAACATAATTGGTAAATCATAATCATAAAAGTAAATAAAAATACTTGTATCTTTGCTGAAACGTTTTTGTCAGATTTTATAATTATTTTTAAGATAAAAAATATATGTTTAATGTCCTCTGTGCTCATAAAATATAGTAACTTATATGATTAGGTTAATTTATCATCATATATTGGAACATAAGAACAATAAGTTGTAAAATTGTAAGTGCTATTGAAAAGCTATACTACTATGTAAAGAATTATTTACATTTGCATCCCTCCTTGCAGTATTATTTTCAATAGTGCGAGTGAATACTTCAGCAAGTCGCACTTGTTTCTTAATAACCGATTCAAAACGTTTATAGACTGCCCATATATAGTTTGTTTTGACAACTTGACACTCGCATTGTTTCAAGCAATTCCATGTTTACAAATTTCTGTAAAAGGAGAGGTTGTTTAGAATGTATACGATATCTATATAAAGTACATTGTAGATTACTGGAACATCTGTACTGTATATTATTG
Organism: Teleogryllus occipitalis; assembly: GCA_011170035.1. Lineage (NCBI taxonomy): Eukaryota > Metazoa > Arthropoda > Insecta > Orthoptera > Gryllidae > Teleogryllus > Teleogryllus occipitalis. The sequence continues at coordinate 54,848 of BLKR01005391.1, forward strand.
CACATTGTACTGTCTCAACCTACTTGAACCTTTTTGAACTCTCAACCCACCACCTTTTTGAACTCTTTCAAACTTTAATGTTTTCTTGCCACTTTGTATATAACACGGATTAAAGATAATGCATGTAAATTGACATCTTTACCACTTTAGTTAAGGATTTCTTTCAAATATTCCACCAATGATCAAAACTAACAAATCACCAACATTCACAGAGGGACATTACATAACATTATTCAAACTCCAATGAATTTTCTAATAATTCTGGACATTGATGTGTGCAAATTTCTGTAAAAGAAGAGGTTATTTAGAATGTATACAATATTTATGTATAGTACATTGTAGATTCCTGTATATTCTTTATTTATATTATTGTACCTCAATTTTTGTACAAATTAAAACTACAATGTTTTCTTGCCATTTTGTACATAACGTGGATTAAGGATAATGCATGTACTTAGTCATAATTATCACATTAGTTATCGATTTCTTCCAAATATTCCGTTTCTGAACTAACAAATCACCACCGTTCATTTAGGGTCATTACATAACCTTATATTATTACCCCAATGAATTTCGTAACAATTCTGGACATTGATGAAATTAGTATTAAGTCTCAGACGTCATCCTCTGGTGGCGCACAGCTAAACTATTGACATTGATGCACTCTTGAATCTGTGATGTAAAACTATGCCAAAACTGTCGAGAAAAGTAATTATTTCGTAAATATATTACGGTTTATGGTTGTAAATCATAGCCTATAGTACTCCAGGCCTTTAAAGGAAGTTAGTACAAAAGTTTCATCGGCATTGGTTCAGTAGATTCAGAGATTACCGCGCAGTAAGACAACTCACTTCTGTCTTTATATATTAGTATAGATTACACATCCGGCAAAAGAACAGTAAGAAAAAGTCACTTGCCACTTCAAATGCCAGGACTCGCAACTACAATACTTTCACAATTCCAAATGGGAATGCCGCATCTCAATTTAAGGAGATATTGATTTTCTAACCTCACATCTATACAATTCAACTACACAACCGTAAATTCAATGCTTTATTAGAACTCACATTAATCAGTTAGGACTCCAGTTCACATACATTCCCACTCTCCCATAGTTACCTCTGCAAGTCTCCGTCCCTTCATCTTCCAACGCAGCTCGAACATTATACCACCTCTCCTCGTGAATTAAATGTTCCACAACAAACTCATTTCACAGTCATTTAACACGGGGTTATATAAATACGTAAACTGTGACCAAACTCAGCTGTTAAAATGGAAGTCAGGTTGAAGGCAACAGCCTGATGCACTGTTTGTCATTGTAAAACCAAGGAAGCGAAAATAGATGGTAAGAGGAAAAGAGTTTTTGTTTGCTAATCGTATGTCAAAGGGCCTAATTCTCCTCCGTACGAAGAGAGAAAGCGGTTACAGATCGGTTCTTCAGAGTTAACTTGTCAGCAGTCTTCCCACTTCTCCACACAATAGCCATATGGATCAATCTTGGGCGGAGGCGTAGAAAGGTAAGTACCTGATTCATGTTAAAAAAAAATCAACAACCAAAATATCCGTTAGAAACTCCTGGAGTCTCACGTCCGTTCGGCTCGATCGGGAAAAATTAATTTTGGATGAGAAAGGCAAGCGGTTTAGGAGCTAAAGTTGCCCACAACCGGACTGACAGCTGAGAGGTTGATTGATTGATTGATATTGATTCCGGCACGCCAACTCCTAAGGTCATTTGTCCAGAATGTGTAGCATATGTTTTTGCTCGGGATGTAGCTGTGATCTTCTCGTCCTGAATGGCTAAATCAAGTACCAACCTACTGTAGGCTAGCGAGATTTTCCCTAATCAGGTGCCTCCCACCAGTGGGTAATCTTCTAACCGGGACCAGCTCTCAGCTCCCTCCTGTAGTGCCGTGTGTGCTTTGTTTAGAAATTATATAAATTTCAGACACGAATTAAGGAAAAAACAGATATTTTTTAAATTGTACTTGATCCTTTTTAAAGACCTGATTTTTTCCAACAGATTTTGTTTAAAGCCAAAATCGTTTTTTCCTATTTTGTAATTTTCAAATGTTAACTTTTTGGGACATTTAAAAAAACGGAACAATAGCCGAAAACGGGACTAACACTATAGTTTTTACCGTCCTTCACTACATATCAAGAGAAAATTTAAAGTAAAAAATGAGCTGTTTTTGAGATAAATTGCCTATATTTCATCCAAAATTGCCCGAAAATTACTGATATTTTTGAAAAACTGAACATAAATTTATTTAAAGATTCGTCTTTAAGAAACATATTAAATTAAGGAAAAAAATCATTATCTTCAATATTATAGTTGTAGGAAGACGCCCCAAAAAATTGCACTTTATCAATTTTGAAAAAAATCTCTGATCTCAATGAACACGAGACTTCAACCATTCTCTTAAGCGTTATTTACACTAACCAAAGACAAAGTTTGATAAACAATGTGGAACCGTTTTTGAAAGAAAAATTGAAAATGTTTTTAAGGCTTCATGTGAAGTATCCTCAAGAATCAAAATATTCGTTTGAAAATCTCAAAGCCATGAGTTCATTCACATCGATTGAATAACACCAATTTTGAAGAATATCTACTGAACGGTTTAGGCGCTAGCATTCATCACAGACGGATGGACAGACAGACGTTTTGCCGTCAATCGATTTTTCGTTATCAAGAACCCACAGAACATTAATTCCGGATTCACCACGTGTTAGAGGATATATTCTAAATTTATCAACAGGATTTATATACTTTTTCGTTATTAGATCTTACGAAGTCTTACGAAGAACTTCTTAAGGCGAGAAAGTTCTTTTTTTTAAGGGCTTTTATCCAGCCAACTGCCGGTTACCCTTTACGTCCCGATGGGACGCACATTCGACCATCCACTAGACCAACACACTTGCGGGCTCCTCTGATCTGGGGTCAGCAGAACGTGAGGCCCTCCGCGGCAACACATACAAAGTCAAGGGACAAACAATCATGCCCAATGTGGGACTCGAACCCGCGACCCTTCGGACCGAAGGGCTGAGGCGGTACTCGCTCTTAGCCACCTCGGCCGTCCAGGTCGCCAGGCGAGAAAGTAAAAAACCAAAAATGAAGTGAAAAATGTTTTCATATTTTAATTTTTCAGCAGAATTGATGACGCCAGTTTCATTGCTTCTATCAACAAAAATTTTTCCTACCATTCACCTAATTTTTCCCCTCTATATTCTAACAAGAAGCTGTTTATTTCTTCATTTTGGATGAAAAAATTGCCCCAATATGACAACACTCTGCAAACGTCAAGTCACGGACAGATATGGTTTACAACCGAGACTTTTGAAATTGGTTTTTAATGATCACGCACTTGTACCACAGATTGTTGATACAGAATTCTACACGTGATTGACTGGGTAACCAAGCGATGCATAATACCTGGTTATTACTGATCATTATCAGAGCACTTACAAACTACTGTTGCGCTATTAAAAAGGTTATTAAAGATTAATTATGAATGCGTCATGCATATTTTGCTTAGAATGGTCTGTTTTACTTGTGCCGGAAATACTGTATATTGCTGAGGGTTACCTTTAAAGATGATTATCTATTCACCCCATTAGGATATGCAATGAAATACTGTTAATTGTAGTTGATGTCTTTATGGTATTCGGTTAAGTTTAGTTGTATTTCTTCAGGATCATAAACATTTTCTATAAATTGGTTTATTTTGACGACACAGGTAGCCGAAATCGTTTAGCCGGGAGCAACTTAATTCGCGGTTCAAGTCGTAACGCATTGAATCTTGTTTGCTTGTGGACGTCTGCTCGTGTGTTGAGATATAGTTGGACTCCCAGAACATTCCCTTTTCAATTCTCACTCTCCATTCCTTGTTTGCTTCGTGAAACAAGAACTTGGGGACTTCACCTTGAGTACACGTTACACAAACGTGTGGGCTTCAAACCCGGTAAATGGGGATGGTGGGATTGGTGGGTTGGTGTGTTGTACCATATGCAAAGTGAGTTATTTCACCTAGCAACACTGACTTTCTTCTATTATTTCTTAATTTTGCAATTTTCAAAAGCTTAGAAACTTCAATGAAAATGTGATATGCACATTTTTATAAACATTACTTGGACTATCCGAAAAAAGAATTTAGGAAACTACTACTACAGAATATATCATATTTTTTCCCCCGTCCTCTACCCAGCTACTGCCCATTTGCGCATAAAATTTTCTCAATACTTCGGTCTCATAATACAAGAATTGAAATACATCTAGTGGTGCTACTAATTTGGCACAGACTTTCTCGTACTAGTTAATTTTGAAATACATCAAGTGGTGCTACTAATTTGGTACAGACTTTCTCATACTAGTTAATTTTCTAATTCCTTTGGTATGGGTTAGCATTTTGGGCTTGCCGTATACTCTTGCCAGCTGCCTTCTATCGCTGCCTAAAGTAAATTGTTTTAGAATGTTCTCCATTTTTCCGTTTCCTAATAGTAGAACCAAAACATTTCTTTAAGAATATTACATAATAGTAAAACCGCGCCCTGTATGGAAATTTTCGTTTAAAAATTTGGGGTCGTTATTAAGAAAACGGCGATTACGCGTCACTGTAAATGCAAAAATTTTAAAGTTCTTTTTCACAGAATATATTTTGGTGTTCGGAAAACTTTATTTAAAGTAATTTCAGGCATTTTAACTCACAAATGGAATAGTGTTTGCAAAATCGCTGGAAATGTTCATATTATCGGCGTGAGAGACATGTCAAAAAATTACATTTGTGTAATTTTTGGAGAAACAAAAGAATACAGTAAAATGAACTTTGTCATATTAAACAGTGCAATTAGCCCTATCGTTTGGAAAAATTAATTTCCAGCACATATTACGCAATAACAGTCGGCTTTTTGAAAAAATGACATGACCTTTTTTAAACAGCTAATTTTGCACAACACACTGTTTGAGGCAAAAATCTCTATCTTCAATTTTATTGTTTTGATTTTTTTTTGCAATTTTGGAAAAAGTCTACCAGGACTCGACTAGCAATATCGTTTACCGCCCTTTATTATATATGATGAGAAAATTTTTAAAAAAATGGAGTAGTTTTAAAAAAAATAGCATTTGAGTGTTTCTGAAAATTCGAAATTTTGAGCTCGTTTTTGCAGAGTTGAGAGTTTTCGAGAAATTTTGTATGACATGATTTAAAGCACTTGTACTCTTAAGTTCAATAAAGTGAACCAATCGCTGTGAATATAAATATTAGGCCAATCAAAAATTGCATTTTGTAATTTTTGAACAAACAAAAGAATAGTGAAAAAATAGCGTTTATGTCTTCTAATAGAGTATATTTAGCACAATCCCTACCATAGATTAAAATAAATAAATTGGAGCCGTTTTCGAAAAAATTCTTTTTTTAAATATAATTTTAATAAATATAAATTTAATAAATAAATAAAGAATTAATTATGAATAACAAATTTTTTGAAAAAAAATCTTCATTTATGTGGTCGCCGGAAAAAAATTCAAATCTTTCAATTAAAGAAATTCAAAGTTAACTTTGAAAATCGGACCTATGCCGCTTTTATAAACATATGTTGCTCTATTCTTACAAGACTATTTTTAATTTTTTAAAAAAGGAAGGACTGAGAAATATGGCGTTTATGACATCTTGGAGTGTACATTTAGCACTAGCCCAAAAATTTAAAGAAAAAAATTTGAGCTTTTGTGAAATAAATTTTGATTGTGTTGTTTTTTAAAGTTGCGCAAATTGCACGCCATATTTTGCGAAAACCACTAAAAGGTTCAAAAAATGTGCATAACGTTAATGGAAGAACAAATTATGGACAACCAATCTTATTTGAAGGAAAAATCTTTATCTTTAATTTTGTAGTTGTAGGAAAACGCCAAAAAATATTAACAATGTGAGAGGCTGGCGTGTTTTTAAAAAAATTTCAAAATGTCCCATGAGTTTGATGTAAAGTACCCTCAAAGTTTAAAGAATGCTTTTCAAAATCTCAATCTTGGACTCACGCCAGAATGACAGGTTATTCTTCAATTTGGAAAAAAATCTACTCACGGTTTAGGCGCTAGTGATGTTTACAGACGAACGAACGGTTTAAAAAGACAAAAAACATAACAAACCAAAAAACAACAATTTTTAGGTATCGGGGGATCTCAAAATGTGTAATTCCCTTGAAATCTCGAAATCGATTTTCCGTAGCATTGCATAACTTTCTCTATACTACATATATTACTCCGTATATACCTACGGAGACGAAAAATAAAATATAATAGAAGAGTAAATCTTGTTCCTAAAGGCAAATTTTTGTGTGTTTTTTTTAAATTATGAGTCTATGTGAAAATATCGTTTGTGTTTCTAAATATGACAATTTTATTAATTTCACAGAAAAGCTTTGAGTGTTAGAAGAAGAAATCATTTGACGCTCGTATACTCACAAATACAATGATTTTTGTAAAAAACGACGTTAATGTAAATATAAACGACGTGAGGGATATTTCCAAGAAATTACGTTCGTGTAGTTTTTACTTGCTTGCACTTACCAGTAAGAATGTATTGTAACCGTGTGCCGGAAAACGGCGCATTTTCAACAAAAAAAACTGTTATTGTGGGGCACTGGTAAGGAAAAATTGGGTAAATCCAGTTGCTAAATTTATAAAAAAAATCTCTGACACATGGCGTAGCTAGAATGCATGTTTTTTATGCGCTCTTGATACCGAAAAACCGATTGACGGCAAAACGTCTGTCTGTGAGTCCGTCTGTCTGTCTGTCTGACAGTCCTTCTGGCAGCCCGTCTGACAGTTCGTCTGACAGTCCGTCTGACACAACGCATAAACCTTTCAGCCAATTTTATCCAAAATGAATATTCCTAAACATCGTTCTAGCTAATGTCACGGGCCCTGGAATTTGGAACCCATATTTTCATTTTGGGGGAGTACTTTACATGGAGCCTGTTAGGAAATTTCATAATTTCAAAAGAAATATCTCCAAATTTTTGATTAAATTTTGTTGTTGGACTTTGTAAAGAACGATTAAGAGAATTCTCATTTTCTTGGAGATCCCTGATTTTTCGAAACTTGCAAAAAGTCAAAATGTTTCAGCGTCTTACTTCAACTATAATATTCAAGATAGAGATTTTTTCCTCAATAAATCTGTTCCTTAAAGACTAATCTTCAAATATGGTCGTTTTCAACTTTTCGAGAATATGAGTAGTTTTCGTTTAATTTTGACCAAAATATAGCCAATTTTTATTTTTTTGCTCAAAAAAGGTCAAATTTTTGCTTCAAAATTTCTCCAGTTATGTAATAAGCGAAGGAAAAACTATGGCTTAGTCCCAATGTCCGGTATCCCACGGTTTCCAAAAATTTCAAAATGGAAATTTCTAAACTACTAAATTTAAGATAGAGATTTTCGTCTCAGAAAACGTCTGTTGTACAAAATTAGCTCTTTAAAGAGCCAAATATACTTTTTGAAAAAAACTAGTAGTTTTCGTGTAGATTGCCCTTGAACTTTTCGCAATTTTTTGCCCAAAGCTACTTCAAATATTTTCGTCAATTGTTTTCCACATATGTAACAAAGGATATTAAAAAATATTACGCTAGTCCTATTTTTAAATATCGCTCTATTTTTCGAAAATGGTGACAAAAAATTCAAAAGTACGAATTTGAAAATAGAAATTTTTGCCTCAGAAAAATCTTTTATACCAAATTAACTTTTTAAAAAAGGTCATGTACAATTTAAAATAGAGTAGTGTTTGTGTAATTTGCGCTTTAATTTACGCATTTTTTTCTCAAAAACCACTCCAATTATTTTTTTTTAAAATTTTATCATCATATATAATAAAGGGTGGTAAACGATATTGCTAATCAAGTACTTCTAGACTGTTTTCAAAATTGCAAAAAAATTCAAAACTACAAAATTGAAGATAGAGATATTTGCCTCAAAGAGTCTATTGTACAAAATTAGCTGTTTAAAAAAGGTCATGTACTTTTTTTAAAAACGCCGACAATTATTGCGTAATATGTGCTTGAAATTAATGAAATATATACATTTGTTCCATGAACTATGGACAACGAGAAAAATTGAATGAATGAGATGAAAAATAGTTAATTTTTAATAATAATTTACTATTGAAAATGGCAATATTAATTCTATTTTTACTTTCTTGCACTTTTACTTGTTACTCTACTCTACAATTTTTATTCTCAATGTATTGATGCATTTTTTTAAGCAATCCGCAAAGCTTAATTGAAATTTGTGCAACAATGCCGCAATCGATATTTGAGAAGCTCGTTTTCTTTTGAACGTCGAGATGGTGGCGGGATACAGCTTTTTCATTTAGTCGAGCTTCTTAATTAACCTTTTAGGAACGATTCGAAACCGATTTGATAATCCATATTTTTTATCCGAGTTGCAAATTATAGAATATACTGTGACATATCAGATAGTCTCCAATATGAAATTCAGCGAATTTCATTAAAAATAACACTTTATTAGCAAAAAGACGCTGGTTGCCATGGTACCGGAGTGAAACGTATAAACAATGCCCATTAGTTCAAAAGCGGACGATAAGTAGCATCCGTGGTTTCGCCGACGAAAAAATATAAACAAACTTGAGAGTTACTTAGTTACACGAATGACAAAATTCCATTCTAATATACCGGAAGTGTCATGGGAATGTGAAAAAGTGACTTCTTGGTCAAAAATAATTACGTAGATGACACCGCGAGGTAGATCGCATAATTTTGTTTTAAACAAGAGAGTAAAAGATGAAAAAAGTTGACACGTTGAAGTAGGATATAAAAATTTCATTCGAGGTTGATCCCGGGTTTAGGGTGGCACGTTTCCTTTGGTTCCTTTTATGATTCATTATTTCTCGCGATTCCTATGTTTATAGTTGCGCGGTTCACTATAACAACTGAATTATTTATGTTCAACGTTAAATGAGAAGAAGTCACCTGGTAATTTGTTGGCGTGGAATTGTGTGTATTTTCACATTTCAAGTCTTCTTCAAATAGGTTTGTGTGTCTACTCAGATAGAAGCTATGAATTTTCTGAAAAGTGAGTGTTCCCTTTAAAATAAATTCTCTTAAAAGTGAGAGAGGTATATAATACAGCGTGAGCGCCGGAGCGACAGCGGAGGCGCGAACCAGGTCTCGAGAGCGAGGGCCGGCAGGTCCTCGCGAACGTAGCACGTTGGATCCGTCGCGGACCACTTGGTGAAAAAAATGCGTTGGTTAAAGAATTGTGTAGGTTATAAAATTAAATTTGTAGCACGAAAAATACGAATAATCAATTCACTTAATGAGAGTACGTTGCTACGGAGGCGTACATGGGGGCTTTGGAGCAGGGGGTAGCTATTCTCCCGATCTACCTTTATTTTAAATAATTATATTTATTGCTGTAACATGAATTTGACTACACGCGACTACTACGTATAAACAAGGATTCAGTTCATGGAGTCGATTCTCTTCTAATGAACCGAATCGGTGAATCTAAGGAACCGTGCCACCCTAAACTCTGGATTTACCGAGCTCTCGATACGATAGCGATCGGATCAGGATGCTAGATATATAGCAGTTTATTTGAACATAGAAAATTTACGCGAGTTCGGACGTAGTGTTTTGTTGTTGTTAGTATTCAAAAGATAGAACTCAGAAATTGTTTTATACGAAGTGAACAGTGAATGCCAAAAGTGGGACTCATAAATTTTATTAAGCGGGCAATGATAATCGAACTTAGTCTCCGATGAGAGGAACCCGATGATAACTTGGTGAACTTGCTAATGCTAATATTTTAACAGCACTTAAGATTTTGCTTAGGTAATGAACCATAAGGAGTATTAGAACTTGTAGCAATTCAAGCAGGTGAATGGGGATGGAAAGCCAATGGATAAACAGTATACATAGTGCTTCATGAGAAGAAACGACAAGATACGGATTTGGTCGGGAGCAAGAAAGAAGATTGGACGAGGCCCATTGCTGAAGTCTACGGGGAGACATCCTTTACCAGGACAACGCCCATGATTCTCATGGATAACAGGTTCTATAGCGCTATAGTAAAGGTCATGACCAAAAAGAATGTTATACTTTATTTCTTTTAAAAGAAGTTACTAAAACTTATAAATAAATTTTCACGTCATTGTCACGTGCAATCCAGTATGGTATTCAAATTTTGCATTTCAGATTCCACGCTTCTCCGTATTGGGGGAGAATGAAGTAATCGTAAGTATTCACGATTATTTCGGTAAAGAACCCGCCGACTGAGTCAGCAACGGTGTTATAATTAAATATAATTTGGGAGCTCATTCTCGTAACCATTTCCTGGCGCCCATGTATTTATTAGAAATTCGGAAACAGGTTACAGGAATTTGAGGGCAGCAAGACGGGTATATGGATGGGTATATTTCAATACATATTTTCATTGAAGGAAATGTCCCTTATCTTCGCAAATTTCAGCATGTGTATGATGTACTACGACTAATCAATAAACAAAGGTTAACACAAATTTAAGTTGAAATCTGAATACAGATAGAAATAAGCGTTTTGCCAAGAATTAATATCATTCGCCAAGCGAATCCACATAGTTTTGACAACGCTGCGCTGGCAACAGTTGATCTCGTTTTTACAATTTACTGCGAAACATATCTAGATATGTTCTTAGGCATATATTTTGAAATATATTTCACTAAAGAAAAAGACTCTAATGAACATTGTACTTTTGCTTCTATATTCCAATTTTCAAAAATAGAGAGGGAGACAGAGCGAGAGAAAAGGGGAAATAGGGAGAGAGGAGATTGAGGGGAAGTGAGGGATTGAGAGGGAGAGAGAACACAAAAGGGAGAGAGGGAGAGAGAATCAGAGAGAGCGGGAGGACAGAGAGGGAGAGAGATGGGGAGAGGGAGAAAGGGTTAGAGAGGGAGAGGGAAAGAGACGGCGATAGAGAGGGAGAGAGAGAAATAGAGAGAGAGAAGGAGGGAGTGTTGGCAAAAACAGACTCTATGGACATTTTTATTTGCCTAATGCTGTATTCGTGGGATAAAGAAAAATCTTCGAGTTCTTTTTGAGAAAATTCATGTGTAAAAAATTACCTTATATTTCACCCCAATTTTGACAAAACTACTCATATTTTCCGAAAATTGAATTTTTTAACGAACTGATTTCATTAAAAGAAATAAGTCTTAACCTTCAATATTGTAGTACATATTGGAAGACATCTTGTTGTAGCAAGATGATTTTGAGAAATTCAAACATTTCAACAAAAAATGGACAGCGACATATTAAGCGTTCTTTTAAGTATTTGAGAGATCACTATTTTAATGAACATATTTTGAGAATTTTTTTTAAAAAATTGAAAATATTGTAGATTTGTGCATTACACCACCAAAAATTAAAATATCTATTTCAAGCTTGCAGGACTTTCAGTTCGAACAGCTCGTTGGGGGATTTGACGTTTAGAGAAAATCGAACGAACGGTTTAGGCAATAAATAGCTTTGACCATGCACACGGCATGCCATATCTCAATCTTTATAATTGTAATTGTAGGAAGACTCCGAAAAAAATGTGAACTTTTGCAATTTTCGAAAAATCAGATGTTAAAGCGAACTAGAGACGTGCACTATTCTCTAAAACGTTCTTCACACTAACAGACAACAAAATGTAATAAAAAACGATGGAGCCATTTTTTTTAAAAATTTGAAAATGTCCCATGGGATTATTGAAAAGAACGTCCGAAAATTCAAATAACGGTTTCAAATTCAAGGAGCCGCTACAGCAGTCAGATCGATTGAGAAACACCAACTTTGAAGAAAATCGGCTGAACGATTTAGCAACTTACGTTGTTCACAAATGGTCCGGCAAACGGACAGACGTTTTGCCGTCAATCAATTTTTCGGTATCAAGGACCCACAAAACATGAGATTAGCTACACAACGCGTTAGAGGATTTTTTTCTAAGTGTAGCATTTGGATTCATCCACTTTTTTGTTGCCAAGGCCCTGTAATAGGAGTTTTTCTGCCGAAAATTCCCAGTTTTTTCGCGCAGTATTGCATAACTTTCTCTCTACTCCGTAGCGAGAAAGAAAATGCATATTTTTTTTTTATTTAAGGTCGCATCAACATCTTAGGTCATTAGCGACCACTATTGCTGTTAACGGTATGGTAACTATGGGGATGAAACGATATGGTGATTGATGATAAGGGGTGAAAGAACGAACACGAATACAACCATGCCCGAGGCGGGACTCGAACCCGCGACCCTTCGGTCCGAGATCACTACGACACTACTGCCTTAGCGATCTCGGCCACCGGGCCGGCTAAAGAAAATATTTGATGTATCCACTTTCTCGGTATCAAAGTCTCACAACACAAGTTGGTCTGTCGAAGAACTCTTTTTCGCTGCTCCATTACAGAAGTTTCTCTTTACTACGTAAGTACTACGTAGTAAGGTAAAAAAATAAAACTGACTGTTGATTGTGAAATATGTCTCAATTATTCGATGTGGCACATTCATTGCTTTTGTTGAGAAACAGTAAATTTCTGAAACGTTAAATAATATTCAGCACAGAATACAATTTGACGTATTCTTCTAAAATTCGGTCACTCCATCTTTCTACTGTGAATGTTGGCAATTAAGTTGTACCACAAATCATTCTGGGTATCACCAATGTATAAGTTGTCAGCTACATTGATCCGTTCGATCACCGTTCTTAAGTGCACGCAAGACGTGCTAGACCGTTTGAAAATACAAGACTGCAACACGTAATAATCTTGATGTAGCATGGCAGCCCTTCCCTCCTTTCTATTTTGTAAGAAACCAGTTTTAGTGAAGGTGGTCATTTTCACAGAAGTTAATTTCTTTCCTGGAGGTCCTGAGGTCAACTCCACGTGTCTGCACTCGACACTGCCACGTCACTGCTTCTGACTGTCCAGACCATATGCCAGCCGGCATCCGGCGTGTTCATTTGTTGGGAATTTTAGTGGACAACTGACCACTCATGTGGCCATGAAAAGTAATGAGACGTAGAAGTTCCTTCTGTTGACAATTCCTTTCACTTCACATTCTATCTAGAAACTATTTCTTGTCTTGGTATTTTAGTGAATCAACATTCCAAAAAATTGATTATGAACGTTATTTAGCTACGTAATTATTACCGTATGTTTATATTGTAAAAAAGTTTTTGCTACGCTTTGGCAACCAAAAAGCAGGGGGTTTTCAGAATTTCAGTAGATGGGTAAAGATTGCCCATCCTGAAATTATTGTAATTATAGAGTCCGTGGGGAGACTATTAGTCCATCTTCAAGAAAAGATGTAAAATATTCAGCATGTTTTGAGTTTCCATATTTTTTGTGAATTTTCATGGTTATAACATTTGTAATGCAACACTCACTTTGTGTCAGCCAATAATATGTAATCCTGATTATTAGAAAGTTGTAAGACTGTCAATAATGCAACAAAGTAACAAAGATCTAAATATCTATTTTCTGGAAAATTTTTGTTCATTTTTAAGTAGTTTTAGCTGTCAGAGTGTCGATGTGGTCTGTGAAGTTCATTTTGATGAAATTAATTGTAATTTAATTCATACGTGCAATTTATTGCAAGTTTCACAGTTCTCTCAGGACAAATTAGCTGTTACGTTTCTGAATATTGACATCACAGATAAATAAAAATCTGTAATAACTCATCTTTTAACAAAAAAAAGAACAGTAACATAAGTGAAATCAGGTTCTTGGACGTGGCCTAATTATCTGGCCAGGGATTGCAACTCTCAGTCCAAAATATATGTTCCTAGGTTGAACTCAGTTCATATTCTGACAAAGGCAGTCCATTTACTGCTATTCTAGTAATCGTATTCTTACTTTTTTCAGCTGATTAAGCATCCCTAAGAATTTTTCACCAACTTGAAATTTCGACATTCATCAATGTTCGCGTTTCGGATAAAATCGATGTGCGAGCGACTAGTCATTGCGGCCATGAGAAAATGAAACATCATGGCCCGAACTGTTGACTCATCATTTTGCATTGCTCTATATAGACACATTTTATTACATTCTTTTCTAGTGATTCACAACTTGAGTGAAAAGAGGGTATTAAATCATTCTGCTGTGCAATTGTTGCTTTGAGGAGTTACACTACACTTTCAGAAGACTTATACTACTTCAAAGCAGAATATTTTTCATCAACATCTGTTAGCCACCAACGCAATTTTTTTGGGCATAAGCTAATAAGTAAAATTCGTCAATTCTCAGTTTCGTATAATTATGGCTTACCTCTAAACTTCTTTGTATGTTGGTTGTTTGGAATTAGATAAACTACTAATTTTACGACAGCCTCTGCTTAACTAAGCATTCGATTTTAGTAGATGAAATTTATTTATTTATTTATTTAGTCAAAAACTGTATGTGACGAATGGGGGAGAAAATCATCTGCACACGCTTTCTTGAGCTTCAGAATCCCTTCCCAACAATTTAACTATTAATAGTCGAAAGACGAATAATAATAATAATAATAATAATAATAATAATAATAATAATAATAATAATAATAATAATACAAATTTAAAAAAGCGAGAGATTAACATTTCAAAAACTAGATATTTTCGTTGCCAAATTATAGAAAACTTATTTTTAACGGTAAAGGAACGAACAGATTTGATTTTTCTGTATTGTTAACAAAATAGAAACTCACCCTAAACTCTACTACCACTACAAGCAAAAGGAAAGTTCAACAAAACGTGCTCATAGTGAAGCTACATTGAAGATATACATCACCAGTCGTCTCAAACTTGAAAAAACTCAATTTATTATTTTCACTAATGATTGGATAGCAATCATCGAAGAAGGAAGTCGATGGAAGCATAATCGAGGAAGGAGATATAAAAATGTAAATATACTCAGTTGATGTCATGTGCATTGTTATAGTGGTACGTTTAGTTTTGCTCTGGAAGCTAATTGAAGTGATATTATCTTATTAGACAAGTTTCAAAATATAGTATTTGGATTCCGGTTGATCAATATATTCCATTTCCTAAAAGTATTCGGTTATAGCAAATTATTTGTTTTAAATTTAAAGTTTTTGTCGGTGAAAGACGTTTTCAAATTTAATATTTCAAAACATATTTGTTTTGAGGTAAGTAAAACTATTACTACACAGTAAAAGATGAAGGTTTTAAAATTTCATTTTTCTTAATATAAAACTATTTCATGTACAACTTTGGATTTAGAAGTATTTTCATTTTGAGAAAGTGATATATTATTATTATTATTATTATTATTATTATTATTATTATTATTATTATTATTATTATTATTATTATTGTTGTTGTTGTTTTATTTTCTTATATAGCCAAGTAAGCGCTTCATAAGATTGTGTACGAACTGCAACCTAGCAAGCTTAGTACTAAGTATTACATGAGAGCGAGGATTCTCCTATTGGAGACCTCAGTTATCAATAGTTTTGTATGATAAAATGTTCGGGAAATACGATAATTACAGAAAGAAAAGAAATTAGATAGTAAGATAGTGAAATCATGCATTTTCTTTATGGTGTTTAAATTTTTCTTTTGGGAATCTAGATTTGATCTTTGGTGTTGGTTATAGGTTTTCCTACATTGATAATGGACGTTGCAGGGGAGGAAGGTAAAGAAAGAAAGAAAATTCATTGGTTACTGAAATAATCATCAATCGTGTGAAGATCAAACTCTCTGTGGAGTTGCTTGTTTCAGACGTACCAAGGTGCATTGACGGCACAGCCAAGGATTTTATTTTGGAATGTTGGAGAGTTTTACCTACCGAAGGTGCAGCTCCTCCCCAGATCGGACATGCGTATGTAATTATGGGACGAATGACAGTTTTGTACAATAATAGAGAAATATCTGTTTTAAGAGCTGACTTTTTGTTTATAAAAGGGTATAATTTAAAAAGTGCGACCTGTGCTTTATTACATTTATTTCACATGTGTGCAGAAGGTAATAAATGAAATTAATTGGAAATACAAATTCTTTGCAAATTGAACAGGAGTTCTCCGAAAATGTTATCACTTTTTACTTACGGGAGTAATATAACGTAGTATAGAGAAAGTTATGTAATGCTGCAGTGATTTCCGTCCGTCCGTCCGTCCGTCGTCGGTCGGTCGGTCGGTCGGTCGGCGTACGATCTTTTTAAAATTGAAGAAACCCCTGTCCATCTGGCTCTAGATTTAAATAAAACCACCAGCAATGTTTTTTTATTTTCTTTATTTGTGAAAATGTTAGTACAATGTGTACTACTATCATGTAACCAGTAAATTCGAATTGTTTTAATACATTGTGTTAATATTTTATTTTAATACATTGAATATGACAACTAACTAAATTATTCAATAATGAAACAAGCTTAAATAAACCAGTTATTGATTCAAACAATGTATTCTATACTACATATTGTAGAAATAAATGCATTTAGTATTTGCTAGAAATTAGAAACAAGGTCATCAAATATTTCAAATTTTTCCGGTAAACCCTATATTGCATGTGTTAACGAGGGCAAAAAACGTGGCCCATGAGAATGTAATGCATTTCGCCTTTGCAAATGTAAAGGGTTTCCTTTATAACTCGCAAACAAAATCAGTTATTTATCTAAAATTTTCACGCATTTGGAGATTAATGTGAATGTAGCTTAAATTCTTATTTGCATTGTTTAATCCCAGAGAACTGATCCTCTCCCCTCCTTTGAGGTAAGACTGATGAAAAATATGATCATACTGTGAACTACAAAGAAATCACCAATTAAGAAGGTATAAAGTTCCCCTAAACAAAATATCATATTATTAGTTACACTATAACTCTAACATAAAAATAAAATTTTTCAAAGGTTTCTTAGACCCTGTTCCATCACCAAACTTTTCTACTGAGCGTTATTTTTAATTTTTTTCGTCAACTTAACATTATTTTATCTGATTGAAAAAAAAACAAAAAATAGAAAAAATTATTTATACTATCATAAAATTCTTTTTGAAGTTTTCCCAACGTCATATTTAAACGCAAAACATATTTTTGAAATAAATCAAAAATATTTTACTGTGTTATAGAACGCTGGAACTGGCTCAAAAAATCTCAAAAGTTCAAAAATCTCATGGGTGTTTTTCTCAAATTGTTGAGAATTTTTAACGATTTTCTTGACGGCTGGGCTGTAGTTAAAAGAATAAAAACTATTTTTATCATTTTACTGCCTTTAAATCACCTTGACTGTAAAAATCATTTGAAAATGACTGCAACAGTTCTGTGCATACATTTTTGTGTTTATTACACATTTGTATGCATTGTTGTAGCACCCAGTAATATTTTGACTTAGGAATGTAGTTTGGAAGGTGTAGATTTAGGATAATTTTTTACCAACATATCCGGGAGTACCCTTTATGATTGTTTCTTCGTTCTTCATCCGTCTCAACCACCGCTGCCCTCTTCCCCTACAACCAAAAATAACCTCATTAACGGGAAAGATAACCTTCAAAGGCAGTATTTGCAGCGTGCTGGAAAGAGGAAGGCCAAATGATTTTTTTATTTAACTTCTGTTGTATTCATTATTAGTTCTACAAGAACTTGTGATAGATTTTAATACATTGTATTCAAATACAAAAAAAATGAATTTACAATTATAACAGTGACGTTACCGAGTGAGAACTCAACTGAATCTCGGTGTAAGATTTAATGGTGAGTTGATTGATTGATTTTTTCGTGTTTCCGGGCGCGTCAACTGCTTTGGTCATTAGTCCCGTTAGTGTAGTGCATGTTTTTTGGCGGAAGCTGGCGGTGATCTTCCCCCGCTGGATGGCGAGATCCGGCGCCGACCTACCGTCGGCTAGTGGGGTTTCCCCCTAACCAGGACTCTCCCACCAGCGGGGCACCGCCCCAGCCGGGACAAGCTCTAAACTCCCGACCGGTCTCCCGGAGTATGTGGTAGTGTAGTGCATGTTAGTGTAAGTGTGTGTGTAAGGGGATAGGATAGGACAAGGAAGAGGAAGGACAGATCGCGCGCGGTCCGTGGCCCGTTTGTTAGGGTACTGCTCCGGCATTCATCTGGTGTTGATCGGAGAAACTACGGAAAACTACCGATCAGAACAGCCGGCCGCTAGAATTCTCCTCCAGACAGCAACTGAATTCGACCTAGCTGAAAAGCTAACGTCGAAAATCCTGCCGCCGTCAGGACTCGAACCTAGGACCTCCTGATCAGAGGTGCTGCAGTTTAATGGTGAGTATCTTCAAAGTCGTCTGATGCCTTCGCTATTATCCAACAGGCGAAGCGCCAGGAAGTTGGGGTGATTCTCAACCCTCTGTTGGTGTCTGAAACTGTAACAGGTTATTACTTCTTTGACGTATTTACTTGCAAATCGCTCTGAACTATTAATTGCATTAGAAAAACAGGGGTCATCACCCCAATGCGCAGTAAGTTTAACAGTTAGTCATACTGTAGGTCCAGATTGGCATTAACTGCACTTGAATGTAGTAGTTGATTTGCGCCCCAGAAACCTTGTACATTTTTTTAAGCTTGGCTAAAAGGAATTTGTAAAGCATGTAATTATTGGAAATCACCTGTGAGAAACATTTTTACTCAGTATTACTTTTAAAACATTAACAAACGATATATCTTTGTATTCCTCTTTTGTGATATATCCATCGCAGGTGAAATAATACCTGTCTGCTAAGCTAATATGTAGCTGCCGAAAGTCGTTGAGGTGGTGGGTCCAATGGCCTTCCTCTTCCCAAATACCCAATATTTGCTTAGCATCCTCAGTTCACCTTAGAAGGGGAAAGGGGCTTGGACCAATCTATATTGACCGCCTCTCTGCGTGCGAAATACGTCGACAAGACGTAGAAAGTATCGAAGCAACAGGTCGAATCTCGGGAGAGAAGGATGCGATGAGGGTCCAGGAACAGCGTCCATTTTATTTACACGCATGAACTGACAGATGTAACATAGTTATTAGTACATTTGAGGTAGCTTGTGATGAAAAATCGTGAATTTTTGTGTTTTTCAATTTTTATTGGGTCTTATTAAACCGTTTCTTTCTACCTTTCTTATATTTTGAGAAAATATTTTTTCAAAGCGAGTATCAACTGTCAAGGTCTTAGTGAATAAACTTCAGATCCATTTTCCTGAATTGAAAATTGTCAGCACATTCACGCATGTCAAAAATTATAAATCATAAACTATTAAAGATAATAACATTATTTATTTTTTATGCAGCATGTAACCCATGATTTGCTCTAGTGAATGAACTAACTTAGTTAATCTGTCACTAAAGGTTTCAGTTTTTTGAACTGAAATACCCAAAATAAATTTATAAACAATTATTTTTATCAATTAATCAAATTCTGACTCTTTAGTTTTCACAATATCTTTACCATTCTAATTCATTCACTAGAATAATCAATTGAGATTAATTTGAAAAAACAATTATCAAAATATATCAATTTGTTGTAGAGTTATGATGTTTGAAGTAAAAACCTTACATTTTTGTAAAACTGTGATTTGTAACACACCAACTTTAAAACTGTGATTTGTAATAATGGGAAACTTTTTATTCACAAATAAAACATCAAAACTTAAAAAAAATAGAGAAACGATATTGGATATTAAAAGCATTTGTTTTAGTAAATCAATAATTAATGATAAATCCTAAATCAATGTTTAAAACATGGACCTGATTACTACCAATCGCACCGCGAACCCTGCGCCAATGGTATTTAAAAAGCCTTTAGTTCCGGTTTTCATTGATTGATTTTTTTGATTGATTTCGGGCGTGTCAATTGTTAAGTTCGTTACTCGTTCAAGTCTCGTAAGTATAGTGCATGCTTTCACCGCGGAAGGTGGCGGTCATCTTGCCCCCGCTGACTGATGAAATCCAACGGTGACCTACGTCGACTTGTGGGCATTTTTCGCAGCAAGGTATCTCCCATAAACAAAGCCCCGCACGAGCCGGGACAAGTTCTAAGCTTCAGGCTGATCTCCCGACAAGTGTGGAAGTGTAGTGCATGTGAGTGTAAATCTCTATGAGCAAGGGGTGAGTAAAGGACAAGGAAGAGGAAGAAAATATCGCGCGCGGTCCGTGACCCGTTTGTTAGGGTACTGCTCCCGCATTCGCCTGGAGTTGATCGGAGATACCATGGAAATCTTGCGGCCAAGGCAGCCGTCTGCAAGAATTCTCCTCCAGAGAGCGGCTGAATTCGAGCCAGCTATGTAGGTAGTGTTAAAAATCCGGCTGGACTCTAAAACCCAGGGCCTCCCAATCAGAGGCCCTGCTGTGACAGTTGCTGCCCTGAGCCACCTTTGCCCCTTTGAACACATCGACGTCCCTAGTAGGTTGTAGCGTATGTGCCAAAACCAATCCCACCTACGCGGGACTCGAACCCGCGACCCGCCGAATGATCTCGTTCCTGCACCGCCGGTTTCGACCTCAACCACCGCGCCGGCTGAAGCGTGGTGCGCTGATTTTAGCTGGTTCTGCGCATCACCAGTTTGCGTCACGAACCACGTGACCACAGCACTGGTACTTCGTTTGAAAAGCCAGACCAGACGCTCGCCGCCATGTTGCATGAAGAGCGAGTAGTGTTGAAAAACATTTTGAAAGCGGTACGAACTGACACTTTTCAACGGTAACCAACAGAAAATAGCACGATGAAGATGCAATATTTAAAAGAAATGCTTCATAAATCTGTTTCAATGTCTTGTAGTGAGGTGATAATATTGGTATCAAGTTGCATTTAAAATTCCCGCTAATATTGTGACGCAAACTGGTGTCTAAAGCTCATTGGCTGCAGTAGCCCCCTCTCCGTGGGGCTGAAGTGCGCAAATGTCGTGCAACCGCCTATTGCTAATGGTAGCGCGACCCGGGCGCCGCTAATGTTTAAAAAGCGCTTAGTTCCGGCGAGTGCGGAGTGTCCGCGCGAGGGCGGTTGCAGCTGTGATGCAACCGCGGCGGCCGACGCGTTTCTCCGAGGCCCACGTCAGCGCGGGTGCAGGTCGGGCGGGTAGAGCGAGGTCGCCGGCGCGGCGCGGCGCGGCGACGAGGCCGTGGCAGGCGGCGGCCGCACCGTGAGCACAGGCGCGGGTGCAACGCCTTTGGTGCAATCCGCGCGGCACTGGTTTGATTGATTGATTGAGTTTTTCGTGTTTCCGGGCGCGTCAACTGCACTGGTCATTAGTCCCGTAAGTGTAGTGCATGCGTTTTTTCTCGGGAGATGGCGGTGATCTTCCCCCGCTGGATGGCGAGATCCGGCGCCGACCTACCGTCGGCTAGTGGGGTTACCCCCTAACCAGGACTCTTCCACCAGCGGGGTACCGTCCCACTCGGGACAAGCTCTAAGTTCCCGACCGGTCTCCCGGAATATGTGGTAGTGTAGTGGATGTTAGGGTAAGTGTGTGTGTGAGGGGAGAGGATAGGACAAGGAAGAGGAAGGACAGATCGCGCGCGGTCCGTGGCCCGTTTGGTGGGGTACTGCTCCGGCATTCGCCTGGTGTTAATCGGAGAAACCACGGAGAACTACCGATCTGAGCAGCCGGCCGCTAGAATTCTCCTCCAGACAGCGACTGAATTCGACCTAGCTGAAAAGCTAGTGTCGAAAATCCTGCCGCCGTCAGGATTCGAACCTAGGACCTCCCTGTCAGAGGCGCAGCAGTGACATCAGTTGATGCACTGAGCTACCGCTCCCGGTACGCGGCACCGGGAGATGTCGCTCAGGGCATCATCGGATGTCACTGCAGTGCCTCAGGGACCGGCAGGTCATAGGGTTCCAGTCTCCACGCTGGCAGGATTTTCAGTACTATTTAGATAGCTAGGCCTTTTTAGTATTTGTTCAAAGAATCACGATTAGTAGTTGTAAAATCTTATCAAAACGGACTTCATATTGTATTGTCACAGTACAGAACCGATTTTTAATTCAGTCTAGTGGAACCCTAGATCCTAACACCCACTGTCCTTGCATGCTTTTTTCTTTTCAATTTATTGTTATTTGATGGTAGTTACATAGGTTAGTTATTTAATAACTTTACATATGTATTGGTTTCTTATTAACTAACTTATAATTATGAGAGAGGAATCCCTTATGGATCCTGTAATCAGGTTCCAATTCACCAAATTTGATGAGAAATGAGTGAGGGGTATTTATTTATAATTCTGGTGTGATTGATAGGATTTTTGCCGAGTCTGAAAGGCACCAGGGAGGGGATTTCATTTAAACTGGAGTAAAAGTTGATAGATAAGTTACGTGCTGTGACAACAGGAGGTTAAATTCCTTATGGAGTTGGAGTTTGGAAACAAAACCATAGGGCGTTGGCTATTATTCTAAGGGACTGATTCTGTATTACTTGAATTTTATTAATGTTGGTTCTGGAGACGTTAATCCATATTGGGCAGGCTTACAGTAGCAGAGGTCTTATGATTTTTTTTAATATGGCGGAATTGAATAGTATTGTGCTATTTTTGTGAATTAATGTTTTTTTACTGCAGTAATGTCATTTTGACTTGACTTAGTTTTTGTTATCTACGGGATGCTTCCAGTTTAATTTGATGTCTAGTTGTAGTCCGATATATTTAACCTATTTGTTGGGGGTAGCCATTGTATTGTGTTGTTGTTCAGTGTCATAAGAGTGGGTGGAGTGTAAGATCTTAGTGTAAATACTTCGGCGGAAGTTTTTCTTGGGTTTAACTGTATCTTGAGTTTGGAAGCCGAGCTATCCAACATGTGAAGTTATAATTGGATTCTGTTTCTAATTAGATTGATGGATGTGTCCGAAGAGAACATGACCGAATCGTCCGCACATTGAACTGTTTGAATATTATTTAGTTTAGAAAGATCAAGTAGACTAAGGTCGGAGAAAATAAGGTACCTTAAGGGAGTCCAGCGTTTATTGATCTTGAATTCGAGAGGTGGTTGTTAACTTTTACCGAAAATAATCTATTGTAAAGAAAACTATTTATTATTGAGAGTATGTAGTGTGAAGTAGCAATTTCGATTAGTTTGTAGTTCAGAGCTTGATGCCATATTCGGTCAAATGCTTTCTTGATGTCTTTGAAAATCGCTTGTGTTTTTTTTTGTTGTATATATATGATCTGTAATTCGGAGTAAATGATGATGTGTGGATAATTTTTCTGTGAATCCAGTTTGTTCCGTTGGTATAGCTTTCGTTAAGTGAAGGTGTGTGTTTAGTCTTTTTAGGATATTTTTTTCGACCATTTTTGAAAGATTTGGTAACAAGCTTATAGGCCGGTAACTGTTGGTGAAGGCTGCGTTTTTATTTGGTTTGGGGATGGGAATGATAATTGATGATTCCAAGTCAGTGAGAAATAGCCGATTCTGAAGCATGAGTTTAGAATGTTATTTAAGAATGCAATTGCTGGGGGTGGCAAATACTTTTGAGTTGTGTTATTAATGAAATAATGACCAGGAAATTTTTTAGTTAGGAAATTTTTTATGATTATATTGATTTCGGTCAGAGATGTGTATTGGATTTTGTGTTGAGGCCAATTAATACGTTATCTGTCTGTTTTATTGTGGTGTTGTGTTCGGGATGAAATTTTGTGTTATTGAAGGTGAATGTGGATGCAAAATAGTCACCAAGTTCTTCGGCATTATGATATGACGAATAAGCTTTATCTGGCGTAATTTTTAAAGGAGAGATTGTGTTGTTGTTTTTTTTTGTATTTTCTTGGTGAATTATCAAAAAGAGTTGTTGTTGATGTTTAGTGAATTTACTAGATTATGAAATTGTTGATTTTTGTGATTTTTTTGACAACGTTAATGATTACATTTAATTACCTCTTAAGTTATCTAGTTTTAAGTTGGATCCATCGTCTTCTGTTTTTATTTTTGTGATTATTGCATTCTGGATAGATCGAGGTAATTTATTGTATGTGTTTTTGTTAGCGTTTGGTAATATGGAGGATTGACATTTTTTAATAGTGAATATAATTGGTCCGTTCAAATAGTTGATTCATCAATCTATTTCCATTAAGAGTTTTCAGGATTTTTATCTTAGGAATTGCGTTTCTGATGTTTAATCCTTTACATAGTTTATTTTTAAAGTATTTATTTTAGGGCCAGGGACGTGTTGAGGGGTTAATTGTTGGGTGGTCATTAATACCGGAATGTGATCTGAGTCGGGATCAAAAATTGTTGAAATGTGAAATTTTATGTTGGTTTTGGTTATGGCTAAATCAAGGATTGGGTGGAGATAAAACGTTTAAATTAGATTGGTTAATTACATTGGCTAAGATTTTGTCGTCGAGATCATGGGTTTGGCAGCCCCAGCATATATGTTTGGCGTTTAAATCACCTAGCAATAAGACATTTTCCGTGGACTGGAAGAAATTTTTTAGGTTCGCGTTTTGAATTTTGTTACTTGGTGGCTTATATACTGATATTAATTTCCGTAATTGATTGTTTATGTTTATATTAATTGCGATGGCTTCAATGCCGAGGGAGTCATGGAGATAGGTTTGGTTGTGATTATAACGATTTGACTGCTATTAGTACGCCTCCACCCTTGGTTTCAAATCTATCCGATCTGTAAACAGTGTAATTCGGTATGAATAGTTGTTTTTTAAGTGCGTTTCAACTATTCATGCAATGTCAATGTCATAGAGGTATAGGAAGTGAACTAATTCTACCTTTTTACTGTTGATGCCATTGGAGTTCCAATTTAAACAGGTTAAATTATTGTTGGGTTTATCTGCAATTGTTATTAGTTAAATACGCGGTTACGGAGTTTTGTGTGGTACTTATTATAGATCGTATTAAAGAACTGATGAAGTTAATAGTGCATGAGGTGATGGAATTTATTATTGTGTTGATTAACGGGTTGTTGGCGTGAGGGTCTGGCGACTGACAATTTGGTGGAGAAGTGTTATGTGAGTTTTGGGCGGTTTTGGAAGGATTTTGAATGTTTGAAATATGGTTGAAGTTCGGAATTGTATTGGTTTGAGGCAATAATGGGAATTGTTGATTTAGGTTGATTTGCAAGGACCGGTTAAGCATTGGTTTATATCACTCTAATCATTAGCCAGGTTTTTGGATTTTCTTTCACTTATCTCTTTAAAGTATACAGAGTTCTGGTTCTTAACGTCCGCTCTGTGGATTCCTAAACATCTAATGTCTAGCAATAATATATAATTTTAGTAAAACATAAGACTGGCCTGTTAAGTGACTAGCCCTCTAAAAGCACTTCATTTTTACAAAATCAACAATCATCTCTATAAATAGGTCTCACTGATCACGCTTTAAATAATTTGATAATCTCTAAGTTGGACAGAAGAACATTTTTATGCTAAGAAATTTGAAATGCTAAAAATGTTCATAATTTCTTCTTCAATTTTATCTGAAGACTTGATCATCGACTAACTATTGCTAAAAATTGGACTTTTAACACGATCTGCATGCCTTGAAAGTAACCGCTTTTAATAGTGGCTGACTAAAAAAAGGCATTTATTTCAAAATCACAGACACTACTTTTATTTATACAGAGTAGACAATCATCTGTTAAAGAGGAGCAGGAATTAATTATACCTTGTCCCATTGATTGGTTGTTGTTTTCACGTAGGCGCGTAAACCGCTATGTTTATTAATCGCGTACGTCTTGTCAGTGTTATGTTTCGGTTGGTTGATTGATTCCGGGCGCGTCAACAGTTTAGGTCATTAGTTCCGTAAGTGTAGTGCTTGTTCTTTTCCTCGGGATGGCGAGATCCGGCGCCGACTTACCGTCGGCTAGCGGGGTTTCCCCCTAACCAGGACTCTCCTACCAGCGGGGCACCGCCCCAGCCGGGACAAGCTCTAAGCTCCCGACCGGTCTCCCGGAATATGTGGTATTGTAGTGTATGTTAGTGTGTGTGTGTGTGTGTGTGTGTGTGTAAGGGGAGAGGATAGGACAAGGAATAGGAAGGACAGATCGCGCGCGGTCCGTGGCTCCGGCATTCGCCTGGTGTTGATCAGGGAAACCACGGAAAACTACCGATCAGAACAGCCGGCCGCTAGAATTCTCCTCCAGACATTGTATTTCGGGAGATGGTGGTGCTGCTTCCTCCACAATGTGAGTTCCGATGCCGAACTGTACTTTGGCTTCGGGATTTCCCCATGCAGTTATCTCTGCCAGTGGGGCAGTGAGGTATTTAGAATAAACTGTAAGCTGAACTCATGATATGCGTGGTAATGAAGTGCAGGTATAACCCGCCCAAGCGAAGTGTAGGACTGAAAAGAGACCGGGGCACCTGCGAACTAACATTGGCGACAGTTGCGTCGCGCGTTAGCGCAGCAACGGTATACTCTAGTGCATTCATGTTCCTGTTGCAAATCAAACATTTTTGCCTAACACTGTACGTAATGCTTATTTATCAACCCTATTAGTTTTCCATCAGATGATTTTTCAAAAAACAAACAAACAACAAAACATTATGGTAACAGCACTTAATAATTTGATCAGTGATTAACGATTTGGAACACAAACACTACGTTGTACTTTTTGTGAGTCAGGAAATTAAAGACGAAATTTCTGGATGATTTTCATTAAATTGAATACTTTCATGTACTCATTATGTATAATTTGTTGTGTAGCATGACTGGAGTATGTGCTTACTTTTAGAGACTCAAAGAACTTCTATTCTTCTTTTAGTTATCAATATTTATTGATATAATTATTGATTGATTGAATTATTGACCATTGTCTTAAACGTCCATCACATTATCCAACAAGAAAATTTAATAAAAAACAATGGAGCCATTATTTGAAAATTTTGAAAATATTTCGGGAGCTTCATGTAGATTACCACATAATTAAAATATCGTTCAAATTCAAGGAACCACGACATCAGTCACATCGATTGAATAATGTCAATTGAGGGGAAAATCGGCTGTTTAGACACTAGCGTTGTTCACAGATGGACGAACGGACGCGCGTTTTACCGGTAGCGGTAGGTCAGTGCATCAACTGATGTCACTGCAGCGCCTCTAACCGGGAGGTCCTAGGTTCCCACTCTCCACGGCGGCAGGATTTTCGACACTAGCATTTCAGCTAGGTCGTATTCAGTCGCTGTCTGGAGGAGAATTCTAGCGGCCGGCTGCTCTGATCGGTAGTTTTCTGTGGTTT